>JAYRBT010000177.1:57247467-57269065 GCA_036023395.1 Myiotriccus ornatus | reverse complement strand
GCTGCGGCGGAGGCGGCGGCGGCGGCAGCGCAGCCGCGCGGAGCGGAGCCGGGATGGGCCGGGATGGACCAGGATGCAGGTGAGGGCGCGGGGGGCGCGGGGGCGGCACCGCCTCGGGGGGACCCGCGGGGGCGGCCACACGCGTGGGGCTCCCGGGCCGCCGCTGCGGGCGCTGCCCCAGGAGCACCCCCCGTCCTTATCCCTTCGGAAGGGTCCGGTTTTGGGGGTTCACCTTGCCCGGGGCGGCGGTGCCGGGCGGCTCCTGCTCCGCACCCGCGAACGCCCCCAAAACTTCTCGGGCGCTGGGGCGGCGGAGCCGGGCTGCGCTCGGCGCTCCGGGAGCTGCGGGTGAGCGCTGGCACGGCTCTGACAGCTCCGCTCCTTCTCCCTTGAAATATTACAATTAAAATAATAGTAATAATAACTGTAAAAGCCCAAATGTGCTTGCGGGGGAAGCGCGCCCCGGAGCCTCCCTTTAATCACCCTGCTCCTGAAAAGCAGAGCACAGAATGCCGTGAAAAGCCCTGCCCGGAGCCCCCGAGCCCATCCTGCAGAAGTTGTTTGCGGTAACACATTTTTGCATCTTTCTATCCCAAAACGTTCTGATAATGTTTCGAGGCAGTGCAGGTTTTTGGTTTTTTTCGTTTTGTGTTTGTTTTTTTCTTTTTCTTTTTTTCCTTTTTTTTTCCCCTTTTTTTGTTAAGGGTGACACACATCTTACAACATCACCTCTTTGATGAGCACACGCGGTGTTAATTGAGGTTGCCATGGGAGGCATGCACGTAGTATAAATAAGCTCCCTTCTTGCCATGTGATTTGGCTTTTGTATTCCACAAGCCTCCTTTTTGTATTCTCTGGTTTTGCATATTGTCATACGGTGCATTAAAGATAAAAATATCTGCTGTCTCAGGGTGTAATTTCCCTAGCTGGAACTATGAGTGCATATGGAGCAGTGGGGAAAGGATTTAGCAAACCTTAGGGAAAAAAAATATGTGTGCATGTGTAATATGTATTCACCATAATATGGGCAGTTACATAAAAAAAGTCCCCTTTTACCACATAAAATAGCAGAGTAGTACTTTCTGTGGTGGAGCATCACCGGGTTGACATCTTGTGGCCTGATTTTGCCTTTGGATATTGATGCTAATTAGTGGAAATAAACTGCTATAGTGTATCCAGTCTGCCTCCCAAAATGAAATATTTGGAGAAAAAAAAAGTTTTCAATATGTTTGTTTGCGGTTTTTTTAATTGCTCTACAGGTATTATCATTTCTTTGTTGCGTTCCAGGTAAAAGATGAAAGCCTCGGTCAGACTTCACAGCAAACTTCATGTAACCTGTGAGGGGAACTGAAGCAGAAAGGAAAGCCAAGGCAAAGCAGCATCTGACCTTGTCACTGGGGGGCAGAAAACAGCCACTGGTTCCACTGATGCTTCAGTCAAACTGCCTTGTGCAATGTGGAACTGCAGAGAGCTCACAAAGTGCAAGTTCTTTCCAGGTCCGTGGGGTGAATAAAAATTGTTAACTCTTGGCTTGATTTGTCATCCTTTGGGGGAAAAAAAAGTACGTCAGACTGGCCATTAAGTAGTCACTGCTGTTAGACCAAGCACAACGTGGAGTGGGTTTATTCCGGAGATGAGAGTGACTGTGGCCAGCAAAGCCAAGGAGAAGCCTGTTCAACACCACGTCTGCCCAGGATTCCTTGGAGAGGTGATCAAGTGAGTAATAAGACGAAGTGGGAGTTATAAAGCGGATGCGATTGCTCCAGCAGAACTTCTTTTCACTGCCACATCCGCTCATTACAAACCAACTAACGTTATTTGGAGAACTGTTTGAGGAAAAAATGCACTTTGAGCATCTCTGCAGTTCTTGTGTCTGAGGTATCGATCAAGAAAATCGCTACTACAACGCAGACGAAGGAGGAGCGAATGTGGTGAGGGCAGCTAAGGAAACTCAAATGGAAAACCCCAAGGAGGTAGAGACTCCCAACACAGGGGCAACGTGCTCCCCACCAGAGGAACAAGCAGAGAAACCCTCCATGCTCTGTTTTAAGAAGCGGAAGAAGCCCTGTAAGAAGGGGCTGACTGTGAAGGATGTGTGCGAAGGAGCCTCAGAGGAGAAAAGCCAATGTGTCAGCACCGACCAAGGGGAGGCAAAAGTTTCCAGTCCATCACAATCCTCCAAAGGAGCCTGGGCAGCCATCAAAAACCTCGCAAGGCCTCGGAGAAGGCAGAAATCCTCCTCGCGGAAGAAGGCGCCGTCCGATTCCCAGGTGCAGCTGGAGGTGGATGCTGAGGAGAGCTGTGCACAAGACCTGCCGAAGAAACGGGCGAGCTCTGGGGTGAAGATGCCCTGCGTGCGGTTCTCCAGGGGCAAGAAGAAACCCAGCCCCTCGGAAGCAGTGGAGGAGTCAGAGGGCAGCGTTCAAGCAAACAAAGTGGTGGGTGTTTTGAACAAAGGCAGTGAAGAGCCAGAGGATTTGGCCCCAGAGGAAAAATCTGAATCCTTCAGCCCAGTCTCTGCAGAGGAGGACCAGGATATAGTGAAGGAAGACCAGGCTACGGTGAAAGAGGACCAGGCTACAGTGGAAGAGGACCAGGCTGCAGTGGAAGAGGACCAGACTACAGTTGAAGAGGACCAGGCTACAGTGAAAGAGGACCAGGCTGCAGTTGAAGAGGACCAGGCTACAGTGAAAGAGGACCAGGCTGCAGTGGAAGAGGACCAGACTACAGTGAAAGAGGACCAGGCTGCAGTGAAAGAGGACCAGGCTACAGAGAAAGAGGACCAGGCTACAGTGAAAGAGGACCAGGCTACAGTGAAAGAGGACCAGGCTGCAGTGAAAGAGGACCAGGCTACAGTGAAAGAGGACCAGGCTACAGTGAAAGAGGACCAGGCTACAGTGAAGGAGGACCAAGATACAGTGAAGGAGGACCAGGCTGCAGTGAAGGAAGACCAGGATACAGTGAAGGAGGACCAGGCTACAGCAAAGGAAAGTGACAACTCTGTTGAGAAGAGTGAGCCCTTGACAGAGCACACACCTGACGTGGAGGAACGTACAGAGTGCACCGTTCAGTTGGAGATAACTGATTCAGAGACAGTTAACGAAATAGTCCAGGACAAACTCCAGAAAGGGAGCCTACCCCAAACCACAGATGATGCAGAGGGCAGAGAAGCTCCCAAAGCACCTGTTTCCAAGGATCAACCCAACAGTGCCCCTGAAACCACTGAGCAGGAGAAAATCCCTAATATCTGCACAGAGCTGCCTGAGGGGGATGAATCAGAGAAGAGCATATATCTTCCTGAGGAGTGCAAAGCCCAGGAGACTGTATCAGAGTTCAGTGAGTCGACATCCAGAGACAATGGAGCGAGTGTGCAGGAATGCTCCAGCCATCAGGTGACATTAGAGGCAAACACAGGCACCGGCACTGGCATCGGCATCGTTATCACCATCACTGAGGCTGAGGACTCCGACAACACCGACTCCGACCAGGCCTACGAGCCGTCCCCAGTTCTGCACCAAAATAAGCAAAAAAGGAATAAAAAATCAAACAGTAATGCTGATGTTGGTAAAAAAGAGGGCCCTGAGGCTGGTGGCGGTCCCCAGGCAGAGGACAAAAGTCTGGGTGACCAGGGGCACAGAACTGGGGAGCAGTACGAATTGCTCCTCATAGAAACTGCCTCCTCCCTCGTGAAGGCGGCCATTCAGTCATCCATAGAGCAGCTGGTCAATGAAATGGCCCTGGAACAGAATAAACACAACAGTTTTCTGTGAGGGCAGCTTTGCCCCCAAGAGGAAGAGCGGAGGGAGTGATTTAAAGCTCCATTTGTCCTGGGGTGTGTGTGGAGAGCTCAGAGGACTCCCAGGGCCGAGGTGTGGTTAATCCTGCATGCCCCTTCAGTTGTGTGTCTATGTGAAGTGGATCCTGAGACGTGGGCAGACCCTGCTACGTACACTGTGTCCCCTGGGGCCTCAGACAACACCACTGACTGCAGCTGCAGGAAAATGAAGGTGTTACAGTGACTGTATTTTCATTTATTGGCATATTTATGTCAAGGCCGCATTTCTGCCAGCACCCATGCAAAGTTCCCCCACTGTTCATGCTGTAGATCTGTATATACCATGTGTTTAAAGAAAGGTCCTGAGAGGCAGCAAGTGCCCAGCTTGCTGCTGGGCTGGATTTGGGGGCGTGCTGGAACAGCTGGAGGTTTGCCTGGGGTGTGTTGGAGATGAGGGAGAGCAAAGCAACTGCAGTGTTAACGTGAAGCCATCACTATCAGAAGGGCTCAGGCCAGTGTTTAGTGCTGTGAACTGTAGGCATTCGCTACCTACGGGCGCCAGGAGCCGGGGTCACCGCTGCTGTCACATCGTGTGAAGCTGGCGGGTTGCAGCGAGCAGTGTTCTGTGTTCTCCCTTCGGCCTCTCCCCCTGCCACGAGCAGCCTGTGCATCTCCAGACACGTTAAAGCAGAGCATCAGCCGCTCGCCTTGCTGACCCCGGGCTGCACAAACGAGTTTCGGGGAGGAGGGGGCCTGTTTTTGCACCATTAAGCTCAACGGGCAAAAATTCCCTGCGGCATCAGCGGCGTGGGCTGGGTGGGAGCAGTGCCTGCTGCGGGCAGCCCCTCTCCTCCCTGGCCGTCCTCCCTCCCAGTCCTGGTGTCGTGCTGAAGCTGTCCTCAGATGTAGCATATTTTTTTATATATATGGCATGTGATATAAATAGCAGTGAGCTGCATGCGTGTTAGCAGTCAGCATAGTTTGGGTAGCTGCGATGTTCTGCCGGCACTGGAATTGCTTTGATTTGGTCTGGGCGCTGCTGGCGTCCCTGGGTGCTGGCGACAGCCGTCCTGCACCGCTCCCCGCCCTCCACAAAGCCCGCCTGCCTTTATCCCAGCCCAGGCATCCCTTGGGAAACGTGCATTATGCCCGGCTCGCTGCCACCAGGCTCCGGCTGGCTCTGGCACGCCATGTAGCTCGCCCTGAAACATGCAGTGAAATGCTGGAGCGATCTTACCGAAGTCCTCAGGGAAAAAAAATCTAGACATGGAGGGCCTGAGGACATGGCTGGAAAATGCCTGGACAAGCCTACTGCCGTCAAAACCCATGAACTGCCCTGCTCCAAGGCGGTTTGTGCGTGTGCGAGCACCTCCTCCCACTGCAAGCCCTCCAAGAGAAAAGGGCCCTTTAATAATTTGGGATTGTGTCTGCATGGCTGGGATTTATGTCCAGCTGTGGGCAAGGCAGTGTGTTCCTCTGAGAAAATTCTCCTGCGTATTTCTCAGCCGATACAGAAATAGCAGCCGCGCTTGGCACTTGCTCCCTGACCATGGGCGGTGCGCTGAGATTTCCCTTCCCAGCGTAGGATTTGGATTCCTGCTAAAATACAAGGGCTGTACATGTTCCTAGTACCTGGTGCACAACCACATTTTAAACCTTGATAAAGCATCTCCGTTGTTACGAGAGGACTGTGACAGAGAGAGCGACGGCTCATTTCTGTGCAAGTAAAACTTTAGAAAAATCAGAGGGTGTTAAAAAAAAAAAAGAAGTGTCTTTTTTTCCTGTGTATTTATTTATTAAGTTATCAGATATCGATAATTCGGTGTGTACAATTTTAATGGCTTTGTACTTCATACTGGTCCTTCCAGGAATTTCGCCATAGCTTTGAAAGGGACTTTTAAAGGACTTTATGATGCACCTTTGGAGCTGCCGCAGCGCCCAAGAAGAGCCATACTGATATTGGGGGTTGCTTGTGGAATTACATCGGGCACTGTGGCAGGTTGGTGCCAAGCAAAGGGCTGCTGTGGGGCCCTGCTGGGGTTGGCTGTGGAGAAGGATGTCCAAGCTCTAGTAAATAAACAGAAGAAGACCCTGTGGGGCCAGGCTGTCATCTTCTGTCAGCCCACTAAGCGGTTTCGGGAGCATTTCGTGTTATTTCAGTATTGCCTCTTGGGCGAAACACGCTTCAAAAGCGGAGGAGAATGGCAGAAATGCTTTGGTCCAGCCCTGCCCTGCGACTGTTGCTCTGCGTCCAGGGTTGTGTTTGCATCCTCTCTGTAGCTGGTTTTCTCTCTGTTATAGGTGTACATAGAACTGATGATTATTTCATTAAAGCTGAATGTACCTGTTGTTTTCTTGCCTTGTGATTGAGTGGCAGCTATGGAGAGATTTTATATGTGAAGGGATTAACTCACACTGGTGCCCCATTGTGTCCAGCTTTTTCAGGCAGCCCTACAGCGAGCAGAAAGAAATCTTAAAGTTGGTGGCAGACCCAAATTCTTTGGAGGCTTGCTCTTCCTCTGCTCTTTCTGTAACCTTTCCTTCTGGTTGCTGGCTAATCACTTCTACTGCAGAGCCCTGGCTGCCCAGGGACCGCTATAAGGAATTTGTGAGGGATCACAAATCTCTGGCAGCTAAGAAAAGCCATCCTGCTGTCCCATGGGTAAATTCCCTGTTAGATGCCCAGTTGTGCAAGAGGAAAATGTTTGAGGCTCTGCAGACTGACAGGGGTCAGACCCCGCTGCCCATGGAATGGCACAGCTCTTGCTGATCCCACGCAGTTGGTTTGGTTTTCCCTGTGAGCCACTGGTTTGTGATTCCTGCTCCCAAGGCTTAGGATTGCTGTTCCCAGGTGTGTAGTTTGGTGCTGATGGGGTCCATTATAGGGACAGCACCTTGGGAGGGGGAGCAGCGAGTTTGGTGCATCAGCACTTTCTGTGATGGCTCAAATGGACCCCGCATCCTAATTTATTTTTTTTGCATAACATCTTCCATGTAATTTCTTTAGACACTACAACATTCAGAAAATATGGGAGAAAGAGGTAATACATATTTAATAGTATTAATACTATTTATTCTTTCAGGTTTACAGAACAAAATATGGGCTCATAACAGCCACTAATGATTTAATTAAGACTCTCTACTCCTTCCCTGTGATTAGAGAGTAGAACATTAATAAAACATTTATTCTTTTGGAGAAGGAATGATAAATACTATTATAAAGCAGTACTGGGCCAGGAAACCTGTGAAGATGTGGCTGTGTGGTTATGCCAGAGCACCAAAGGGTGGTCTGGATTTAAGACCATGTTCTTCACCAACAGCTGAAAGAAACTGGAATAAACACAGAATCGTAGAATCAGATTGGAAATGACCTCTAAGATCCCCAAGTCCCACTATTAACCCAGTACTGCCAAGGCTGCCATGTCCCCAAGTGCCACATCCATGTCTTTTAAATACCTTCAGGGATGGTGACTCCACCACTTCCCTGGGCAGCCTGTTCCAGTGCTTGGCAATCCTCTCAGGGATGGAACTTTTCCTGATATCCAGTTATTTTTATAGCCCCATTCAGATTGCTTTTGAGCTGTCAGGTTCCTTATCAATACAAGAAATTCATTGCTTGCTGCTCTCTGAATCATGGAAGTTGTCCTTCTGCTCACCCCACAGACTGTGCTGCTGCTTTTGTCCCAGATGTTTCCAGTGCTCTCCTCACAGCGGGGACAATTTGGCTTTATATTCAACAAGTTCTCTATCCCTGCTTTGCTGTGTCATTTTGAACATTTTCATCTCCCACAGCTTTTTTATATTAGCAGCAAAGAAAAGAGTGTTTAAATAGTATAACTCTTGCCCAGAAAGGCTTCCAGGGGGATAAAAAGCTTTTCTGTTATGTCAACAATGAGCCCAGAAGAAAGCAAGTGTATCCACTGAAAGGTTCCTTGTGGAAATTGCTGGTAGCCAATGATGGCACAAACAAATACTGTGTTTTCTTTCCTGCCCTGGGACACCCAAAGTGCATTAGAAATGCACAGGACTAGATCTCCAGCTGCTGAAGGTCACGGCAGCTCCTTACGCTTCAAAGGACCAACTCTCCCACAGCCAGAAATCTAGTGTTTGAATCCAAGATGCAATCCCTGCATAAATGATGGAAGTTCTCATATGTATCCTTATGTATAACTGAAAATCCAGTTGTGGGTTTTGTTGGTGTTGTTGTTTGGGGGTTTGGTTTTTGGAGGTTTTCTTGGTTTGTCTTTTGGTTTTGTTTTATTTTTCCACAAATGTATGTAATAAATGGAGTAAACTCGTGAAATACACAGAAATCCTGGTCTGCACTTGGGATGGATGGATGGATGGATGGATGGATGGATGGATGGATGGATGGAAGCCAGACCCTGCTGACAGACTCACGTGTTAGGGCAATGAAGCCCTAATACTGCCTGTCTTACAGCTAGAAGCTTTCAACATGAGTAACTCAAAATGACAAAGTGCTCCAAGAAAACAGATTGATTTAAATAATTGCTTTAATATGATTTTACCTCTGCAGTTTTATTTCCCAGAGAAATCGTTCTTGTTAGCTCTTGTTGGGTGGTATTAAAATAATTAAATATTTTCATGCAAACAGATAAAATCTTAACATTAAATGTGATTTTTAAAAAAACCAAACCAATCAGAGGATGTTATTTTTTACACAGTTATTTAAGCAACAATATAGGTTAACATTTTTTAGGAGGCACAGCTTTCATGTGTCTTTCTTTTTGCAGAAAACTGCAAAGAGTGCAGTTTTTCTTTGCCAAATTATGGGATGCTGCTGTGGGGTCAAAGTCCTTTCAGCTGAAAAGTGGGTTTCAGAAAAAATACCCAAACCCAGCATTCTAAAATAGGGTTTTTTTAAATATAAAAACTGACAAAGAGGTTGATTACAAAAGGGAGGGAGACGTTAGGAAAACACATTTTGCAATTCAGATCGCTAAGATGAAAGTATCTGGCTGGCAGTCACCCTGTCAGTCCTCAAGTTTAGACCTCGCAGAGATCAGTCTTCCAAACCTCTTTAATCTGGAGGAGGTGACATCCCCCCACCAAGGCGGGTGCCCCAGCAGGGTCCCTTCTGCAGGTACCCGTGTCCTTTCAGGTGGTGCCTTTCCCGCGCCAAGTCCCAGCGTGGGACAAGCTGTGCATGGACGCGCTGAGCTCCACTTTGCCGCTGTCCCCGAGAGAAAGTTTAAACCTGGGGAGGTTTAAACTCGCCGCTGGCCGTGCCGGTGCAGACGCGAGGCCGAGGAGCCGACGCGCCGAGGCTCGGTGCTGTGACAGCTCCGCGTGACGGGAGGCTTGGCGAGACGGCAGCGGGGTGGGAAGCGCAAGTACTTCGACTCCTACGGAGCTCCTGAGCATCCCCGCAGGGGAGGAGGAGCAGCGCATCCCCTCGCCGCTTGCTGCAGCCTCAGCCGCTCGCCCTCCGCCTGCCAAACGCTCCCAGACTGCTGCTGCACGAAGGCGTCGGGCTCTGGCGCAGCCCAGACAGCCTGTAGGTGAATTTGCATTCCATTTGCTAGCTGGAGCAAGGCGGGGAAGGCCGAGGCGCTGGAAGCTTCTCGTCCCGCACCTCCCTGGAGCGTGTGGAGCAGCCGTGAGGGAGGGGGCGGGTGTGCAACAGGCACAGCAGGAACGCACACCTGCACCCCGCTCATTAGGGCGGTGAGTCAGCGCCTCACGACCGCACCGCGGGGGTAAAAACAGGCTGGCAGGGCATGCTCGGCCCTAATGACAGGCCTGGGTGCCTGCTCTGCTGGCTCCGGCGGTGCTGCGGGGCGGCGAAGGCGACCGCAGCCGGAGCGGGTCCCTGCCGGGATGGCTGCAGGGACAGGGGCGACGCTGAGTGAGCATCAGCATCGGCCTCCGCCCCCGGCGCTTTCGGCCGGAGCCTGGCGAGGCTGCACGCCCACCGCCGGATCCCTGTCTTGGTGGCTGACACGGCGGTCCTGCCTGCCAGGGAGGTTCTTCTCCTACATCCATCACCCCCGATGCCTCGTGGCTCTGGTTTCTCTGTCCTGGTGCCTACATCCTGAAAATGGTGAGTTGCAAATCCAGCACCAGAAGGGGCAGAACCCTTTATATAGTGTTTTCTTACACTGTTTGTCCCAGTAGCAGGAGGATTCACGTGGACTAAACACTGCCTGGTTGCTGCATTGCCCCATGCATCCCGGGAGGTACACCCAGCCATGGGCTGCTGTGCTGCCTGGAACCCCACAAGGCTTCCCATGGGCATCTCAGCTCAGGTGAAACCCAGCCTAATGCAGCAGAGAAGGTCTTAGAGCTTTGCTGCACCTCTGTTCGAAGGGTGCAGCCTCTGGTTTGGAAGCACTAGTGGAAACGTTTCCTCTGGTAGGCTCTTTTGAAGTTGTGTCATTACTGTGTCCTAATGAAACATGCAAATCCTGTAGGCTCTGCGACTGCATCTCAGGGAACTCAGTCCTGACACGGCTCTCGTTGTAAATATTTAACTGGCATATCATTTAGGGCACGTCCATCCTCATTACCTTTTTCCTCCCAATTTCTTATTGCTCAGAATGTATTTCCCTAGTGCTGGGAAGCCCGCTCAGTTGCAGCCCTTTTTGGCAACCCTGGACAAGAGGGGAAAAAAAAAGGCTGAGTTTTATTAAACAGGGAATCTGAAGATCATGGCAGTGATATGGCACAACCTGTTGTTGGCAGATTGCCGTGGGAGGCCTTTGACAAGCCCAGAGGAAACCTCCTGCCTTGGCCACTGACAGCCCATGGTCCCATTCAATGATGCTGAATTGCATATGCTGGGGTCACTTTTCACTGCACTTCTGAAGGCTTTGCTTTCACAGGATTAATACTTTCTGCCTCCAAAATAGTAGAAAACTGTTCAGTATATCAGCATTACACTAAAGAGGAATGAAAATGAAAGCTCACGATAGCAGTACTCCATAGTCTTATTTTTAACTGCAGTGCTCACTGCTTCAGGTTTACATCCCAACAGCAAATTTCTTTTCCTCAGTGTGCACAAACATCCCAAACCCCTCTGCCGAGGGGCACTGCACCCACAGAGGGCATGTCAGCCCTTCCACACCCCCCGCACGTTGCTGTCAACCGACTCTGCAGTGATTTGACAGACAACATGTGAGTGAAGGGCCTGCCTGAAGGGCTGCTGCAGCCAGATGGCAGGAGACACGTGTTTTACCCACAGTCTGTGCAGGAGGTAAAAGGAGCTGAAGGATTTTTTTATCCTGCATGGAGTTGGGGTGAACATGGCCCGGCCACCAGCATCACCTCCAGGCAGCAGCAGAGAAATGCCAGCATCACTCTGCCCTAGATGACCAAAAATTCAAGGTGGAAGAGGTAAAATCCGAGCATTTGCAGGTGAATGCTGGAGGGGACGAGTTACCTTTTCAGCACAACTTGTGTACAAGTAACAGGCACCGAGTAACATCGCTCCTCTGACACCAGTAATTCAGGAAAAGTTCAACCTAATGCTTTCATTGCACAAGTGCTACTAAACCACATCTCCAGCTACCACAGCAGGTGGGAAAAAGCAAGTTTCTCAGTAAAATAACCACACCCCACGCTGCAAGGGGGATAAATAAACTTTTCTCTACACACTTAATGGCACCCTAAGCAGCCCAAGAAACATGGTCCCTGTTGGACTCTGTTCACCATCAGAGCACTAAAAATAATTCAAAATATTTCAAATTACCTATCTTTAAATTGTTTATCATGCTCTCTGGTGGTTGAGCCAGCTTTCAGACCAGCACCCAGATACACGATGACAGCCACTGCAGCACTTACTGGCATTTCAGAGGTTAATTTGAGCCCAGTGAGAACTCTTCTCATGCTCAGGGGCTTTGGCAGGGATCCGAACCCCAATCTTCCCATCTTTACATAAAACATGAGCTGTGGAGCCCACAAAGCACTTTAATGAACGTGGTTCATCAACTCAATACCCCTAATGATGGGACCCCTTCACAACCCAGGACAGATGTCCAGGGATCCCCTGGAATTTTGAGACTTCCAGCCTTAAAGTATTCTCACCCTGGGTCTTTCTTTGCCTAAGCCCATGTGCATCTATCAGCCAATTACAGACATCCAGAAGGAATCACCAGTATCATTATTCTGCACACTGTGACAATTTTTTTTAGAGTTTTATGAAAAAAAACCAAAACAAAACAACAAAACACTACAAGAAATGAGTATTTGCCAAACGCAGCTGTGAAAGTTGGGCTGATTTCCAAGAATGCACCGGCATAAAGGTTAAGCACTCAGTAATTCAAGTGCCTTCCACACACAGTAATAAAACTTCTCATGATGTATCCAGGAGCAGCTGCTGCCCTTGCTTAGCAGATGTAACTGCCCTGTAAAATTATTTTGTATTCATGAAACTTGGAGAGAACGGTATTTTCATGTTAACATAGCTTGGAGCTGACGACTTCTGTCTCCAGCTTTTTCTGCTGCTTTAATTATAACAGTGCTTTAACGCTTGCAGTAGAAAACTGCTGAAAAGGCATTTCTTGTATTGCAAATGTTGCAAAAAACGCCTTTGGCAGATGTTTGATGTCACAGATGTTCAGCACCACAAAGCTTAACCAAAGTATACCCTAAAAGGGGGTGTGAAGGTAACAAAATATAATCTCTTTTGGAACGTTTCAAAGACATACAGGACACACACATGAACACAGCCCAGGTTTTGGTATGATTTCGGCTTTGCTGATGTGTTTGCAGTCAGCACCATGGAGTCACTACCACAGCACACACAGCTGAAGGACACTTGGCTCCTCTACCCAAGATCACAGTTTTTATTAAAGCTCCCTTTCTAACGGGCAAGAAGTGAACAGAACAGTCCTGCCCACACCCCTGAAGATGAGCAGCATGTCCTAGAGGTGCCTTCAGCAGTGCTGCCTGCTGTCCTTGCTGCTGTCCCCATTGCTGTCCCCTGTTATCTCTGCAGAGACATCAAGAGCCCTTTGACTTTCAATACCAATTACTTCAGGCAAGTTAGGCATCTAGTAAACGATCCAAGGTGCTTACCTACGGACTGAATAGTAGATATGCAGTCTCTCTACAGCTATAGCCACCCCAGCAGACGCTTCTCCCTCTTTTTAAATTTAATGTAGCAAGTAGGTGAGCAAGTAGCAGCCGGAGAAGCCAGCCCATTTGGTAAAATGGCACATACAAATAGGGAATGATCATAAAATACCTTTTTTTTTTTTTTTTTTTAACCCATCATGTAGAAATAGAGGTCAGTGGAAGCCGGAGGGCATTTGCCCCAGTTACAGGCAGCCCGTGCTGGATGTGATTTAGCTGATGCTATTAGCCTGGGAGAGACGCAGACGGCTCTCTTCTAGGAAATGTTCCGAGTGAATTGCTGCGTGCTCAGACGCAGCATCCACAGGCCTGGGTGTCGGCAGTGCTCTGTTTGTTTGCTTGCTTCAAAGAAAGGCTTTTAAAGCAGAGTTAAAACGCATTCTCACCAGCCCCCCTTTAACGGGCACACACAGTGGGAAGCACTGGGGCTAGCAGGGAAGCACACCCCAAACCACAGCCTGCATTTTGTAACATCATCTGGGCAGGCTCAGAGCCTGTTTGTTTTGTTCCTTTGTCTTAAAACACGATTTGGCAGCTCTCAGTGGCCAATCCATCCCCTGGAGTGTGTAGCTCCCTGCCCAGGAGAAGCAGCAGCCGCCCTTACAAAGACCTCAGATGGTCTTTTAATTCGGCAGTGATTTAATTGCTGCACTTGCTCCAGGACAATTTCAAAGAAGACAGCTCAAGGGTCCCGACTACAAAGAGCTTTGGAGCAGGCATTCTGACAGTAAACTGTTCTCACCATTGTTCGGGCTCCCCCTTTCCAAAGGCAATGACTCGGCTCCACCAGGACTGGCAGGGAGCCTCCAGCTTCTCAAAAACTGGGTAATAAGATTATGGGAGCAGCTCACGAGGCTTTTGCCCTGAGCTGCAGAAGAGACCTTTGCGCTCTAAGAACTCTGTGTGTCTCCTTGGGGCCTTGTGATTAAGAGCATCTTTGTGGGATGGGCTGGAGCCCATCTGGCAGGAAGCCTGGGATATTTCAGGTAAAAAACTAGAGAGGGACAAAATACAAATGCAAGAGGAACACATACAATTTTAAACCCCTTTAAATCTGAAGTTATTACCCTTCAGATAAGAAGTAATGATAAATGAAATGCTGAACATGGCTTTGAACAACCTGGTCCAGCGAAAGGTGTCCCTGCCCATGGCAAGGGGATTGAAATTAGGTGATCGTTAAAATCCCTTCCAACTTGAACCATTCTGTGTTTATATGAAAGGCAAAAAACTTGCATGTTAACATTTTATGGTGGCTCTGCAAGCAGAGAAGAAATAACACATTATATGTTTGCTCTTAGCAAATACACAGATTGTAATATTTAGGACTGTGTTTGCTCCAAGCTGTTTACAGAGTCAGAAATCTTCTTCACTCAGAAAATACGAGCGTGGTATTTAATCCTGTAAAGACTTAGGTGACGATGTGACTCCTCTCCAAGAAGAAAGGACAGCTTCTTTGCAGCTTTCCTTCCTCCTTACAGAGAAGGCAGTCCAATAACGAAACATGCTCCTAGAGGAGCAAAATCTGTCTCTGCTGATGCAGTAGTGGTTAACAAGGGAGGAGTAGGAAGGAGGAAAAGCACATGCAAATCCCTAGAGTTTAAAAGTAAATTTAGAAGACTGTACTGACGAGGACTCCAGGGCTTGTCAAAGTGAAGGTTGCCACCCCTACATCAACACTGCCAAATTCCCCTGAAAAGAGCAGCCTTATGGCTCCTGCACATACTTATGCAAAGATTTATTAACTGCAGTTATACAACACAAACTTCAGGATTCATCTCCTTGAGATATTTATTTTCATTAAAAACACACTGTTTGGGAAACACAATACACATTTCCCTCTACATTTCCACCCATCTGGTTTCAGAAAAGCAATTCTATGGGATACAAACAGTCCTAGGCACCGCACAGAGAACTGGACAATGTTTAAGTCTCACACCCAGCAATACAGCCTTAACTCTAGTAAAGCAGAGCAGGAATAAATTCACATTTAGGAAAAATGTAACCGAGTTACACAGAGGCTTCGAAGAAGGACTTAGATGGGAATTAGCTAGAGATTAAAAGTTAGAGAAGTAAAAAAGCAAGTACACAAATCAAAGTACACAGTCCTTCACAGTTATCTCGGGGGTGAGGGGAACAGTGGTTGAACAAAATCTGCTGCAGAGAGCAGCCACTCCCCTAGGTGGAAAATGCCAAAACATTCAGAGTTTCAGCATCTGAAGGCAACACAGGGGGAGAACTACTCTACCAGGATCGTATCAACACTTTCTTGGACGAGATCGGACTCCAGTATACATTCATCTAAGTGATCTTGGGACAAACTGGAGCTCTTACCCACACTCTCGCTGTCACAGTAAGGATGAAACCTGGGGGTGGCGGGGCTCTCCAGCCTCTGGCAGCGGCTGTATTTGTGCTGCTTCCCCCTGTGCGTGTACATGTGTTCCAGCAGCTGGCTCTTCCGGAAGAATGTGCGGCCGCAGACAGTGCAGATGATTTTTCTCTTTCTTGAGAAAGAAAAGTTACAGTTCAGCTCCACCGGTTCGTGGTCCTTGGAGATGAGGGAGAGCTGGCCGATCTGCAGAGGCTCCAGGTCGCTGCAGCTTGGATGCTCCAGCTGATGCTCATCCTCCTTGAGGAGGAAGGCCCTGAGCCGGTGGTCATCCCCAGCCTCCCTGTCCTCGGCCAGCGGCTGCACCTCGCCCAGGTCGCTGCTCTCCAGGATGGAGGCCGGCACGCCGAAGGGCAGCGAGCCCGACACGTGGCTGTGCAGGTGCTGCCGCAGCCCCCCCCGGGAGTCAAAGCGCTCCCCGCAGTAGTGACACAAGTGCACCTTCAGGCTGGCCTTGGCAAAGATGGAGCTGGCCACCTCTGGAGAAGGAGGGGTGCAGCTCTGGGACACCACGGGCTCCGAGTCGCACCTCTCCTGCTTTATGGAGACCGAGAGCTTCGGACGCTCCTCTGCCGGCTTGGCGAGGGCGGCAGGCGGGGCGGAGGGGCGAGCGACCTGCTGGTCCAGGGGGCCGTCATCCAGGCCGATGGCCAGGGACAGCTGCAGCTGAGGGTGATCGCTCTGGGCCGCAGACCTGCCGCCCGCCTTGGGCAGGCTGTCCTTCGCTCCCAGGCGTTCCTTTGCCAGCTTGTGTGCCGTCGAGATCTGGATCCCGTACAAGTTGGAAGACTGGACCGGCTCTGGGGAGAAGGCTTGGTTCATCTCGATAGCGATGTGGGAGAGGTGGTCTGCGTGGAGAAAGCGGATGCCCTCCTCCAGTCGGCTCTGGCTGACGGTCTGCTTTGGCCCTTTCCCCGTGTACATGATATGTAACAAATAGCTAAATATGTCAGGCTGGATGTCTGTTGGCTGAATCTTTATGCATTCGCTGAAACAAAACAGATGATTAAGTACATACAGGGATCCAAGCTAGTCTTGATCCCATTACCTGCCCATTTGCTGTCAGAGCACGTGTGCTGCTGCCTGCCTCCCGGTTTACGAGCAGCACTCCTCGCCAAGCTCTGCAGAAGTGCATAAGCCCTGTTTTGCACAGCAAAGTGCCCAAGCCTGCCTCTGTGACTCTAAAGACCATGTGCACAGCCACAGCTGGGGATGGTGAGAGTGGCCAGCTCCTGGTCACCCCGTCACTCGCATGCAGAGCCAACCACAGCTGTGCGGCACCGCAGCGATGCCATGCAAGCATCACCAGGGTGTGCCACTCCAGTAACACCAGGCAAAGAATATCTCTGTGTTTAAGTAATAAATTCAGCTGCTGCTGCTCTGTAATCTTTATGAGCGTTGCGCTTAAGTGTCAGCAAACAATGTCTACAGGGAAAGGCAGTTAACTCATCTCGCTTCCCGCCGAAGGGCGGCACGGCTGATCCTAATGGTTATTTTGTGAAGGTGCTGGAGGCCATGACCCTCAAAGAGGAAGGGGAATGGAGAAGGGTTTAATCCATTGCAAGCACCAAGCTCCAGGTCAGGGGCCAGACCTTGGCACAAGTGTTGTTATACCTGCAGAACCACTCCTGACCTGGCCAGGTGAAGCATCTGAACAACAGCTTGAAATGAACTGATGATCTCAGTCTTGGCCCTTATCTGCAAGAGTCTGAAACGCAGAACTGTGATAAGTCTACAGCTTCTCGATTGCTTCAAGCCCATGGATCCTGCCAGAAGGGACATCCCACCCAGCCAGCTTGCCTACAGCCTAATGCAAAGTAGTGGACATGGGCAGAGGAGGTACCAGGTTATTCCTGGATTCCAAATCTGCAAGGTTCTTGCTGCAGGAAGACAGTGGTACTTACGTCTTTATTTTATCTGGTCACACAAATGTCTCATCTCCAAAATGCAGGGCCTGATGTTACCATATCCTGACTAAGTGGTTTTAAAGGACAGTACGTTCTGGACGGGGAACATCTAGGGAGCCAAGGCCTGTGCTGGGTTAGGAAAATAATCTCAAACCATCTAACATACCCACTTACACTCTTTTAGACTTTGATGCCTTCAGATTGGAGAAAAAGCAGAACGGTGAGAGGAGAGAAGTGTGTGTTCTTACCTTGTCTGATGAATAAATATCATCTTAAAATAGTTTGAAAAAGCAGCGAGCACCGCTCTGTGGGCTTTGAAGTAAACATCTCCAATGGCAACTGTGCAGTCACACAGAAAGCCAAACTCCCGCTGCATGTTCAGCTGCTGGAGGAGGAGGACACTGTGGCCGGTGGTATCCATGGTGTGCCTGCGAGCAAGAGAGAACAAGATGTTCATCTCATGAAGAAATCACACAGCTCCCAGAGGCTCAAATGCGGGTTTCTCACCACTGAAACGAGTTGGGTGCCTGTCACGGAGCTTCTTCCCTCCTCCAGATGGTCCCCGCACCCCAGTTCAATAGCTTCTCCTACCGATACCACCGCTGGGGCCCAAAACCACGTTCAGCGAGCCCAGAACCTCTCGGGGACTTTTCCATCCGCCCAGCTACACTCGGAGCTGCCCCTCCCGCCGATTAACTACGCTCCGCGGGGTGCCAGCACTAACTTCAAACCCGCTGATGCGGTGGTGCCTCCCGCTGCCCCGCGGGGGCACAGGGGGCGCGGGGCTGGCGGCGGGGCCGAGCCCGGCGGACCCCGCACAGAGGAGCCCTGTGCGCCCAACAAAGCCCCCATTGTGCGGGGCTGAGCCGCCCGCGCCCCGCCTCGCCTCGCCAGCGGCCCCTTTGCAAATAAACGCTGATATTTGCTATTGTTTCAGCAGAAAATTATTTGGGGGGGGGGGAGCGAACGACCCACACAAAGAGGGAGGCGGCGAGCGCAGCCGCCCCCGGGCAGCGGGAGCAGCGCCCTCCCTTCCCTCCCTCCCTCCGTGCCGGCCCGGCCCCCGCTTACCCGCCAGGAAGCGCCCAGGCCGCCCGCCCCCGCTGCCCGCCCGGCGGATGGGGTGGGCGCTGCCCCCCCGCGCTTCCTGCCGCCGCCGGGGCGGGCCGGGCAGGGATGGGCTGGGATGGGCTGGGATGGGTTTCTCCTGGAAAAAGTGAGCGCGGCCCCTGCGCGCTCCCTGCGCGCCCCGCACCCGTGCGGTGGGCGCGGCCCCTGCGCGGCCGCAGCTCCGGAGGGAGGGAGGGAGGGATCGTGGGCACCCCCGTAGGGGGATTTTTTTTTGCGAGGGAGTGTGTTTTCCCCTGGGCTTACCCTGGGCTGGGGGCACTCTGCTTCTCGGTGGCAAGAGTATGGCCTGCGGAGCACCTCGGCTGTCGGTATAAAAGTGGATTTTTTTTTTGTTGCTGGCTGGGTTGTTTTTTTTTTTTTTTTGGGGGGGGGGTGTTGTTGTTTTTTTAACAGAAAAAACAGCTGTGGAAGGAGCTTTTCTGCCGTCCACCCGCTGGTGAGAATGGATGTGAAGATACGATCTGGCTTCCTCACCGATGTCTGCGGCCTCGGCGCTGCTTTAACCACCGCCAATCCTGTGGACACACCATTTCCCTGTCAGGCCTCCCCCCGTCTCTCGCTGATGTTAAACCAGGGGTTGTTTTAGGCGAGAGCAGCTGCTCTGGGTGAGGTGCCTGGCAGAGGAGGGGGCACAGGCAGCAGTGCCACCCTCGCCCCGGTCACTCGGCCACCTGCAGCCCCTCCTGAGGGTCCCCCTGAGCCCCAGCTCTGGCGCTCAGTACAGCCTCCGAGGTGTCTTTGCAATGAATGTTACCAAACTGCTTTCTGAACCTGTTTAAACTTCCAGTCTGTCCAGCCTCCAGCTGCCACCAGGTTAATTTGATGTGCACAGGTTGTTTCTCAGCTGGAAAAGGCAGTGAAAATCACTATTTGTGTGTTTTTGTCGTGATTTTGGTGAAGCTTCTAAGATCTGTCACACCCACCTCTTCCATGGCATCTCTCCTGGCTCAGTCTCTGCAGAAGACATTCAATACCTTGGATTATCCCTCTTGGCTTTATCTCAGCATTTGATACTTTTTAGTCCGTTGTCCTATTGCATTCCCATAATTGCAATTCTTGAATATTTAGGGCAAATAATACCCCTGGCCAGCAGTCCAGCAGTCTATGAGACTGTTTCCAAGTGGCCTGAGCCTGAGCAGAGGATGGAGACGGGCTCAGAGAAAATGAAGTGTAGGCTTCAAAGCACTTTGATCCATGCAGTGTTTGCTGCTTATCCCACTGGCCAGCACAACTTTCTCTTTTCCATTGCCCTATGTTTTATTTCTTCTCTTTCTCCCAGGAGCTCACGGGACTCAGGGACAGTCTTTCTTCCTGTGTTTGCACAGCAGCAGGATTGAGAGATGATGAAGCTATAATCCTGCTCCTCCTGTAAATATCGGTAGCTACTTTTCTTCCCCCCAAAAGGTTTGCAGGAGATGGCTCAAGGTTTTGTAGTGTGCTCTGGGTTATTTAACATATTTATTAACCCGCGTACAGAGTGAGTCGCTATTTGCAGATGGCACGTTATTTATTTAAATGATTAATTATTTACGTGTTATTTAGGTTGACTCTGGTCCAAAGAGGACTTTGAAGAGCTTTAGAGAAGCTGGAGCCAAACTGATGGAAGCGATGGTGAGGAATGAAATCTGGTGTTTTGCTACAAAGCGCAGGTGATTGTATCACACACCCCAGCAGATAATAAATAAATTAAAAAAGTAAACTGGAAAGGCAAGCATGGTTAGGAGGGCAGTGAGAGAACGGGGGCAGTGAGAAAGGGGGACTCCCTTGTGCCCCGTCTTACCGGAGGTGGCAGAAGCCCTGCATGGGCACTCTTGGCTTGTGCTGCCCTGAGTTGTGTAAAGACCTGGGGAGAAAAAGACCCTTGAGCCATGAGAAAAGCAACTTTTCTGTGTGATTTGAAAACCATGACGGTGTCAGCTTATGGAGGCCATTTATTTAACTTCCTATGAAACAGGAGAACCTACAAAGAAGTTGTACTGCAGGGGTCCCTCCACCTTCTGTGGGGATGGTGCCTTACAGCCACAGAGGGTTTTTTTCCCCTTTGGCACTGATACGACACCCCTGAGGCAAGGCTGTGGCAAAGTGAAAAGGGAAACAAGGGGATTTTTTTTGAGACACATTCTGGAAGAATTTTGAAAGCTCCTGTTTTATTCTGTAGCGGTTAGAAAATCCCCAGACAAACTCAGGAGGAACGACTAGGATTTTGTTAATTGGGTTTGTCCTGTTTGCTTAAATAGTGGAGGGATGCTTCAGGAAAACCTTAGAGGTCACTGAAGCAGGGATGGATGCTGGTACATTTTAACAATATGGCATTTTATTTTGTTGCTTT
The DNA here is from genome assembly GCA_036023395.1 of Myiotriccus ornatus. Classification (NCBI taxonomy): domain Eukaryota; kingdom Metazoa; phylum Chordata; class Aves; order Passeriformes; family Tyrannidae; genus Myiotriccus; species Myiotriccus ornatus. Next base: position 57,248,441 of record JAYRBT010000177.1, on the reverse strand, counting down.
CTTTGGTTATTTTTGTCACTTCCAAATTTGTAATAAAATCTTTTAACTTTGCTGTGATTAAGTTTGCCCTTTTGGCCTGTCTGAAGGTAAGAGGGATCTTAGTTGCATCAACATAAAAACAAAAGTATCTCTAGAAACTGTGTCTGAATGACGGAGCTGTGCAGATTAAACAGTTCCAGTGCTTGCGCTGAATGACAAATGTCACTTTGGGGGTGAAAAAGTCAAGTGGCAAGACTGGGAGGGAAGCCTGCCCTGGCTTATGTTTTCTCTCAGATCTGTGGCAGGTTAGCAGAGGGGCCGGAAATCCCACTGGCTCACATGGGATAGTTCCTGAGGAGCTGGATGCTGTCAGACAGGAGAGGTCCAGAGACTGGTGGGAAGAGGGCCTGGGACAACTCCTGGGAAGATGAAAAATAGCGCTGTCCTCGGGCTTTGTGACAGAGCGTGGCGGTGGCTGCCAGCCCTGTGCTCCTGCATCACCGTGAAGCTCCAGGAGGGCTGGCGGTGGTATGAACGTGTGAAATCGCAGCGAGGAGGAGATACTTTCTCACGCAGCTCGCAGTGGTTTTCTCGCCTTTAAACTGTCCCACGCGGGGCCCGTGGGACTGCGGGTACAACCCCCCAGCGCCGGACACCCACACGGTGGACCGGAGCCTCCCCGTCCGCACCAGTCGCCGCTGGTCCGAGGGGAAAGCAGGGACACCCCGATCCGTGGAGCGAGCCCGGGTGCGCGGGGAAGGGGCGGATTCCCGAGGCTGGGAGAGCAGCGGGGCGGGACAGCCCGGCCGCGGGGTCCCGGTGGGCGCCCGCCGCGGGTCCGGGGGGCTCCGCCAGGGGCCGGGCTTGCGGCACACGGGGAGGGGGCGCCGGCAGCGCCAGCCCGCGCCGCGCCGCGTCCCCGGCGGCATGGGAGGAGAGCCGAGCGCGGCAGGGAGCCGCCCGCCGGGGCCCGGCATTGGCGGCGGGAGGCGCAG
>JAYRBT010000177.1:57226638-57247009 GCA_036023395.1 Myiotriccus ornatus | reverse complement strand
GCCCGGGCTGCGCGGGGGCCGAGCGGCGGCGCCGCCGCGGCGGGTCCGGCTCCCGCCCGCCTTCCCTCCGTCCCTCCCGCCCGCGCTGCCGGGGCCGCGGCGGGCGCGCTCCACCTGCGGGGCGGGCGGGGGTCGGGGGATGCCGCGCTGGGGAGCGAGAAGCGGCCTGGGGAGGTGCAGGGGCGTGAGGCGGCGAAGGGAAGGGCACCGCGCCGTCCCGCTGGCTCCGGGGCTCGAAGTCGCGGTAAACGTCTGGGGTGCCGCTATCTCGCCCGCCGCCCGCCCCCCCCAGCCCAGTGGGTCCCGCCGCTTCTCTTCCTTTTGTCTTCACGAAATAAACACCCCAGAACTTCGAGCGAGTTGCGGTGGTTCGGCGAAAAACGGAGCGGAGCCGCAGCCCCAGGGAATGCTCCACCCTGCCAGGCGGGAGACTTGGGTTTCACTCGGGGCTGGATCGCCTCGGAGGCGGCTGGAAAGGAAGGGGAATACTTTTGTCACATTAAAAACAAGCTCTGTGCCGCTCTGGGAGCGGTGTCGAAAGTCTCGTTCCTCAAAGGACTCATCTTTTCTGTTCGGATAGAAAGGTAGTAAAGAGAGTAAAAGGGACTGAAAACTCTGGGTTTGGGGCTGGGGTTTTACTCCTTTCTGTTTTTCAGGATTTTTTGTAACTCACATTCTCAAGTTTGGCCTGTTTTGGCTGACAGATGAGTGCCGGTTCCTCTTGACACGTAGGCATTTGGTAAATGGGTAGCATGGCTTGGATGCTGCTTAATATTTGGATGTTTACTGGCAGGTTATGTCGTTTGCTTGCATTATTTCCCTCGCACTAGAGTATCTCGAGGCACAGCACACACTGCAAAACTATCTGGGGTTGCAACAGTGCGGTGTTCTTTAGGCATTTAATTACATTAAACAAACATTCCTTTAATTAAAGGTGTTTGTTTAACATTCCTCATTACAGCTCTTGGAAAAACCCACACAGCAACCGTGAGCAGGGGGATGCGGGCTTCTCATTTTTACCAAATTACAACTTAAGCTTTCATGGTGAGTGGGGGAGAGGCGTTGGGACCATATGGCCATGGGGAAAACCGGCCAAACACGAGTGGTTGCAGCACTGGCAGAGATTTTCCTAGGCAGCAGCACAGCGAATTGACAAGATTGTGGAGAGATTTTTGGGTGACTGGCCAGAAAACCTGAGGAGTAACAAGCAGTATTAATTGCACTCTGCTGCTGTTTGAGGTAACAGGGAACCAGCAGGCACCGACCCGCGGGGGTTGGATGCAGGTAATGAAGACATGGGTTTGTGCTGCGTGGGAAGCTGAGAGAAGTAATAGAAGACACTTCTTCCTAGTAGCCGGAAAGTTTTGTGTGGAGTAAGATCACAGACTTAACAGATGCTTCAGCTCTGCTTGCACAAGTCTTTTCTTCATCAGACTCAACCACTGCTGTCACTGGCAAAGGAATTTGCAGTGACTATGTTGAGGGTGCTCATGCCAGCCAGGGATTTGGGTTTTTAGATGCTTTCTTACTTGAATGTGAGAAGCCACTTCTTTCACAGATTTCCGTTCTTGCTGACAGTGGAGAGCCCTGAAAAACAAGGATGGGCAAAGCCACAGTAGTTATTTACCTGCTGGATGTAAAAAAAATAGCTGCTCAGAACTGAGATAGTGAAAGTTACCTGATAAAAGCCCGATGTCCTTTCTCTTAGTTGTTACAGCTGGACCTCTCACTAGAGTCCTTCCAGATCTCACACTTGTGTAGCATGAGAAGCCATGTGTTCATTTTTCAGTTTGGCCAGTGATTCCCCAGTGATTGGGTTGTCCTGCCCTGCCTCTGCTTGGGCACAGTAAACACCATCACCCAGAGTTCTGCTGCGGACACAGCATGTGGGCACAACAGCTGACATAATTTGCATGAAGACCGTTTATATCCTCATATTTGTCTGGTAATTTTTTTCTTTGTGCACGGTGTGTCACTGCAGAACTCCAGAATTCACTGGCTGTTGCCTTTTTTACCCATATTCAACCTATTTAATTAGATGGAGACCTTAGTAGCCTTATTTTTATTTTTAATGTGCTGAAAGTAAAATGTGAAACACATAAGACAAAGAGTCAACAAATCTGTAGTTTGCTTGTGTGTCACAAGTTACTGTGCTTCATTCACGTGCATCCAGCAAGCTGTTAAACTGAAGTATGACCTGTATTTAGCCAAGGGTGCTTTCCTGGAAGACACTTGTGACTTCATTTGAGGGTCTCAAGACCTGGTTAAACCACCAAAAGGCCTCCTGAAGTTGAAAGTTCGTGTAACTTGGAGAGCCTAGGTAAAAAGGCTCATCTTGCTGCCACAAGGCATAAATTGGATATAATTTTTTTCCCCACTAATTGTTTCTTTTAAACGTATCATTACCGTGTTGCCTGGCAGCTGTAAAGGTGACAGATAAAAGATAACTGTGACTTTCTAGAGTAGTCCTTTATGGCTAGCAAGTTACTTTAAAGGACTGCATAAGGTCTTTCTAGTACTTTCACTCCCTAGAACTGATCTTAAGTTGTTTGAAGTTCAGAGGGGGCTTTAGCACAAACTCCCTTTTCTTAATTTACTCTGTCAAGCTTTTATGACACTGTATCCCATGTCTTTCGAGGAGTGTTCTTACCTAAGACCATGTAACACATTTTAACTAACTCTCAATAAGCAGCTGAGAATTGTAACTTGTTAAATTTTGACGTCGGTTTCTCATTTGTGGACATGGAGGCTGAACCAGCGGAGAACTGCTGGCTGAGGAGGGGATCGAGTGGCCCAAAGAGCTCGTGGTTGGGGGTTTTTGGAACATCTGACTTTTCCCTGGTTCAAGTGTCATAAAACTTGGTTCTATATGTTATCGAGGAGTCTGTTTAAAATGAGTTGATTCAGCCATCAGGATGTGCCTGAAGATAAGTGTCTCCATCATTGGAATAATCTTCCCAGCTAGCATGCCTGAAGGCAGCCGATTGGAAGGGCTATGGGAGGAGGGTAAATTATACCTTCAGTCCTTCATAGCCTGAATAATGGAGCTTAATTACATTTTCCCTGGCAGTACATGGAATTCCCATAGTTGTGTTAATTCATGACCTAGGCTATGCTTGCAATGTGAACTTAGCCACTCTTGAGGTGGATGGTGGTCACCTGGCCCCAAGTTCTTCGCTGGTTTTGCAGTGTTTGTGTGAACTGAGGCAGTTGGGACTGTGCAGTCCCAGAGCAGTCTCAGTGGCTTCCTATTGAGCATGTGTAGGTAAAAGTTGTAGTCTGTCAAGAGCTCTGTGGTTGATGCGGTAGCCGAACGTTTAAACTCCTTGGGCATCACATGGAGAATTTATACATGTTGTGTAGGATTTTCTCTGCAGCATCTTGATGCTGTCATTTAGGAATCCAGGCTCTTTGGTGGATCTGACCCAGAGAGGCAAAATACCTTAGGGAGGAGAGTTCTTGGGAACCCGTGGCAGGGTGGGGTACGGTGTCAGACTGTGATAGGGGATTTGCTTTCTGCTGCCCACGCGCTTGTTTCTTTGGGTAACTGGGCGTTGTTTGCTTGAGGTTTTCCAGTCTCGTTTTCTATTAGCACCAAATTCTCCACTCCTTTATTGCACTTTTGTCCAGCCTGTTCTTGGTTTCCAAAGAAAAGCAGCCAGTAGCTAACAATGTAAGCGCTATGTTTTTGCCTGCTCAGCAGTGGAAATGCTGGGTTTTGAAAACCACCTACTAATTTTAGGAGCCGAAAGGCTCCTAAATTCTGAACCTTGTGGTATGTCTGTTTTAAAGACAGAGGAGCTAGCAAAAGAACTTTACTAGTTCTTTGCTTGAGGATCTTTTACTTCTTTTATTTTAAAACATCTCAGAAAACTTTGAATTTCAGGAAATGACAGCGTGGAGCTGTAGTAAATACCTCTTCTTTTTTTGTTAGCAGACTTACAAACAACATATTTGGTTAGTGTAGTAGTGCAACTTACCTTGTTCATGGTCACATCTGAATAGTATCTAAGTGTTGTCTCAAAAGAAAAAAATCTAGTGGCAGACAAACAACTTGAATCAGAGTGTGGCCGTGTAAAAATAAACATTCACTAGGGCAATAGAATGCATATGGAGACTTGGAACTTGAAAATCAGAGTGAAAATACCCAACTCAAGTATCTTCAGTTTTCATTTTCGTATCGGATGCTTTTCTAGCACATTTTTTCAGAACACCTCTGCATTACTCAGCACTGCTTACAGTGTGGCCCATGCTGCATTTACTGCACAAATCAATCCTTGCTGAAGTTGGAGCTACTTGTGTTCCTTGTGGATTTGTGAGGTTGGTGCCTCCAGTACTGGGATGCTTCACAAAAGGCAGTGTGCTAGTCCATTGGACAAGTGGCTGACATTTCTCCCCTCTTTGAAACAGAAGAATCAGAGAGGATGAGAAATAATTTAAAATTTTGGATCGACAAACTTGCCTGCATGGAGCTTTAGTTTTCCAAGATACTTGGTGTTTAATACATACAGAGGATAGCTCCCACTGGCCTTAGTTGCTGCCGATGGTGTTTACCTGTGTGAATAAATTGGACATCCAAAAAATGCAAGCCAGACTTTAAAAAAAAAAAAAGGTTGAAGTGACTTGTCCTGGGACTGGCAGCAATGGGATGATGTTCTCCAAGAAGTGCTCATTGCTGTGAGATCCTCCTTTTTGTCCCCTGCCTCCCATTCACTTCACATCCTCCAAATGCTTTGCCAAATGAGCAGGGATCTTGTCTTGCTGCTGCTCAGATCCAGGCCTGGACAGTTCCAAAGGATGTGCCGAGTAAGGGAAATTTTACTATGATCTATACATAATATATGTATATACATAATACATGATATGTAAATAGCAGCTGAATTAGTGCTGCATTAATTACAGCATTTCTTGTGTACACATTTAACTTTGAAATCTTGTGTTTTCTGTAAAAAGACCTGTTTTTATTCTAATGCCTGCTTTTTTTTTTTTCCAAAGCAAACTTCAAAAATAGTTTGCAGTACTGAACCACCCACATGGGTGGGTGCATTCATCAAATGCAGATCGCTGCCACTTTAGCAATTAAAGTAACAAAATAATGATAAACGATCATTTTCTGAGAGCTTGCTCTCGATGGGAAGGAGTTTGTCAGGAAGCCCGTGATGCTTGCTGAATAGCAGAGGGATGGCAGGATTGGGAATTTGAGGTGCAGTTCCTGCTCTGAAGGGGTGAATGCCATAATTGTTTTCCACCCATTCCCCAGCAAAAGCATCTCTGTGTTTTAAGCCCTTCTGCCCTAGGACCTGCACCTTGGCTTTTCCTAGTCTCTTGCCCAAGCAGCTTCCCTCCACTGTTTAGACCCTCATTGCCCCCACTTTTAATTCCCACTACTGCTTCCTAATCCCAGTCTCCCCTTTTGCCTCAGCATTCCGCTCCCAGCCTGCCTCTCCCTGCCCTTCAAACTTCCAGAGGTTTTCCATCATATCCTTCTTACATTTCCCAGTCTCCCTGTATTTTCACTACATCCCCTCCTGGGTCTGGCTCTCCGTCAGCCAGAACTGGGCATCTTCTCCATCCAGCTACCTGGAGGGATGATAAAACCCAGCAGGGAATCCTCATGTGGAGCAATCTCCAGCAAGCCCTACTATCAGCTCCTGCCTTTGTGGAGGAGGCAGATAGAATCATGGAATTGGGTTGGAAGGGACCATAAAAGGTCATCTAGTCCAGCCCCCCTACAATGAGCAGGGGCATCTTCCACTAGATGAGGGTTGCTCAGAGCCTGACCTTGAATGTTCCCAGGGATGGGACATCCACCACGTGTCTGGGCAACCTGTGCCAGTGCCTCACCACCCTCATCATAAAAACTTCCTTTCTTCTGTCTGAATCAACCCCTTTGTAGTTTAAAACCATGGCAGAGCTCTGTGCAAAAAGGGGGTTTCACTGCAGGTGGGGTGGCTCAGGCAGGCCCACATGTACAAAGGAGCTGTACAAGAGGATGAAATGTTCTCAGCCAGGCTGTAATCTGAGATGTTAATAACTAACAAAATTTTTAAGTGTGAATAAACTGATATTTTTTATCTTTTCTCCCTCAAGCTTATAGCTTGGCCAAATTCAGGCAGATTTTTATATCATGACAACGTGTCCAAGAAATAACGCCTTCTCCCACGTAAAGTCTCTTCAAAGATTTTGGAAGAGAAACTTTTTATTTTTATAAGAATATTAATCTACGTATATGAAAACTTTTTCTTAGCTTCATTTTATGAACGGTTTAGTTGACCTTTTCCGGGGGGGGGGGGAGGGGCAGATAAATCACTCCAAAGTAGACAATTCAGAAGGAAAGTTTTGCCTTTGCTGGTTGAAATGTGTTAAAGTTTTAAATAGCCCAACCCAGGCTCTCATGGTGGGAAGTGTTGGCAGCTGTAAATACATAGTTACATGCAGCAGGTTAATACAGCATCCACAGGGAGGATGCCATTACTTTCATTAACATAAATAACCCCAAACAGTCTTTTTATACCTACATATAGTACTACTGCAGTAGAAGCCGGGTATGCGTCTGAGCACTTTGCCATCCTGCTCAAGCCACCTCCTGCTCCAGCTGTTTCTTCCCAGAGTTCCCAGGAGGAAACCATTGCCAAAGGGTCTTTTTTATGTGTTGGGGCCCACATGCTGAAAGCTCTGCAGGGATTCCTCTGTGAGAAGGAGAAATGCCTTTCACCTTTCTAAAAGAAGAATACTTAAAAAAGGCAAGTTTGTGTTCTGGCACTCATCATTCCCATCATTTGGAAATGCTCCCATCTGCAGGTGTGTGCAGATAGTTTGTGGCCACCTTTTTGGTACAGGCTTGCTGCTTGGACTGCTGTCTTGCTGTTGGTGGACATGATGGAGTACTTTTAGTGTAGAAAAAACACAGTTAAACAATAAATTTAAAACTTGTCACTGTATGAGGATGGGGAGATTAATATGAGTTGTCCTGAGTCTTTGCTTGTTGTGTTGGGAGTTTACACCAAGAGGCCAATTGTACCTTAGACTCTGTTATCTCATTTTCTCACTGGTTTTCACTTTTACAGTGTGGAAGTTGAAGTCAGTTCTTTGTCATTATGCAGCTGCTGTTCTTGATACAGTAGACTGAATTACTTTTACCATCTAATGAATTGCCTCAAGTCCAAAACACGTTACCCATGGAAGAACATGAAGTGCATTTTTATTATTACTTGATGTCGAGAGCTTTGCTACACAGAAACACCTGAAATTACCCAGTGACCTAGACAACGATGGATGTCTGTAGAAAAGGTGTGAAGTGGTTTCAGAGATTCTCCTACTTTAAAAGTCGCTGTTTTGCAAGTTAGTGAGAAAGCCATTAAATGAATTCCATGCAACGAGTTGCATTTCTACAGTGAACATCACTGGGCCAAACCGGTCTGAGAATTACTATGGCAGGGTGCTTGCCTGGAGTTCTGGGTGTGGAGGGTTGGGCTGGGAGGAGAGGAGCAGCTGCCATGCAGATGCTCGTCATCAGCTGTAGTTCAGCCCAAATCTCAAGGTTCCTGTTGCCAGACAAGGTCCTGTGCTGGTGGTGATCCAGAGGTACTGCTGAATGAGTTGGCAGTAGGGAATATTGCTGGGTGGGGTGAGCATGTTCTTGTCTTGGGAGCTTGAGTGTGTTTCTTCCATGGCAGTCCTTTGTGGAATGGAGAACAGGGACTTAATGTTAGGCTTGCTGCTTAACAAGCCAGGCAACGCCTATGACTTGCGAATTCAGCAGTAATTGTGGAATTTAATTTCTCTACCTATTTTTCCCCCTCGGAGATGTAAACTATTAGGAGAATAAGAAGAAAAAGGGAGCATTTGTGTGTGTGTATTGTGTTTAAATTTTGGACAGTTGAAAGAGTTGGTTGCAAATCAATCCATGCATTTCACTGAGTCATAAAATGCCATTTAATATATGTCATTTCCTAGCTTGTACTTTATTTGTACAACTCTCTTACAGTTATTTACATTGTTTGTGATAACCTTTCAAAATGTTAAGAATGCTCATTACTGCTTTATGTTTTTCATTTCAGTTAGGGCGTTCTTTATACCTTCTTTTGGTTTCTCACCCCCTCACCCTGTGCAGTTAGAACAGATTATATACATCAGTAAAGGTTTTCCCAAGTGAGTCGTGACTAACTGTTGGATCTCGCCACGCTTGGATAAGTTTATCTTCTGTAAATCAAATGCACATCTCCTGTATACAGTGCATTTCTTCTGGATATTTTTGTTAATATAAACCAATATGTTTTCTTCCTCTTTTCTCCTGAGGACAAGTTAGTCCTTTCACATGCAGCAACCCTCAGCACTCGCAGGCCTTTTTCCCCAGTCTTTGTCAAGGCTTCATTTCACCGTGGCTCCACCTCTGACCTGCTGTCTCTCTCAGTTCTCCATTGCTGAGTTTTTCTTTGTCCTGTTTCCCATCTACGTGTTTTGGTAACGTTTCAGCGCTCTGAACTGGTGGTTTTGAGAGCAGTTGGAGGCACGGCGTGCACCACTTCCTGCCTGTGCAGCCCCTGTGGCTGTCACGCAGCTCGCATGGTCACCATCTGCAGCGGGCTCGTACGTGGGACGTGCCACCGCAGCCGCGCTGCCCTCTGCTTCTCAGAAGGTGTTTGACTCTGCGGTTCCTGGTTTGCAGGAAGGTTGAAACAGTCCCTGAGCTGCCATGAAGAGCAGAATATGTGGAGTAGCTTGTGTGGGTGCTCCACTGATGCCTCTTAGTTTCCTTTAATGAGGAGGGACAGACCAGTTTGAGCCTGGCCTGTTTTCCAGGATGAGTTGCATCATGTGCCGTTGGACTGACAGGTAAAAGGGCAAGTTGAGACTGAAGAGTGGTTTCTGACAGGCAGCTTACCTTGTATAGGTGTTGTCCCGGGGCCATCTTACAGAAGTCTACCCTGTGAAGTTTTTGAAGTTCTGCATTCAGAATTCATATCTGCAAATCTTGGCTGGAGGACTTCGAGATATATTTGCTAATTTATATTCAAGCAGCATAGCTCTGATTGACATGTGTGGTGGTTATGTTTATTAGTTTACTAGTCTTGTAAGTCTAGTGGTGAGCACATGGAATTATGTATGTTTTCACTGGCATCAGTATTCATGAGTAGTTACCAGCAAAGGTCTCCAGACAGGAAGCTGTACCGCAAACTGTCAGAATAGGAAGATCTAGAGAGCAAAACGATGGCAGTTCCTCCCTACGTTTAAGTAGGTTTGGGGTTTTGTGCTCGTGATTTAACAGATATCTTCTTCTCTGTGCAGGGCTGTAATCGAAGTACAAGATGGCAAGAACCAGCCATAGCAACTATGTCCTCCAGCAGCTAAACAACCAAAGAGAGTGGGGCTTTCTGTGCGACTGCTGCATCGCTATCGATGATATTTATTTTCAAGCACATAAAGCAGTCCTTGCTGCCTGCAGCTCCTATTTTAGAATGTTTTTTATGAACCATCAACACACTACAGCCCAGCTGAATCTAAGCAACATGAAGATTAGCGCTGAATGCTTTGATCTTATTTTACAGTTCATGTATTTAGGAAAAATCATGACAGCCCCTGCCAATTTTGAACAATTTAAAGTGGCCATGAACTATTTACAGCTATATAACGTACCCGAATGTCTAGAAGATATACAGGATACAGACTCATCTAGTTTAAAATGTTCATCTTCTGCTTCTAGCACCCAGAATAGTAAAATGATATTTGGCGTGAGAATGTATGAAGACGCGCTCGCTAGAAATGGCAGCGAAGTGAACAGGTGGGGCATGGAGCCGCCAAGTTCAACAGTGAATACATCCCATAACAAAGAGCCTGACGAAGAAGCTTTGCAGCTAAACAGCTTCCCCGAGCAACTGTTTGATGTCTGCAAAAAAAGCACCACGTCCAAATTCTCTCACACGAAAGAGCGTGTGTCCCACTCGCGCCGGTTTGGAAGGAGCTTCACCTGCGACAGCTGCGGGTTTAGTTTTAGCTGTGAAAAGCTACTGGATGAGCACGTGTTAACGTGCACCAACAGGCATTCCTACCAAAGTGCCAGGTACTACAGTACTGAGAAAACAGACTTTAGTGAAAAGGACTCTACTTCTAAAATGATCTCCACACAAACAGAAAAATACAAGGGGGATTCGAGCCAAGCTGCCGATGATTCTTCATCTCCCGTGTCAAACATCACCAGCAGGAAAAGCAGCACGGTTGCCTCCGAGACCTCAGGTGAAGAAGGAAGCAGAGCCTCTGAGAGGAAGAGGATTGTCATCAAGATGGAACCGGAGGACAATCCTACAGATGAGCTGAAGGATTTTAATATTATTAAGGTGACAGATAAAGACTGCAACGAGTCTTCTGACAATGACGACCTGGATGATGAACAGGAAGAGCCGCTCTACAGGTACTACGTCGAGGAAGAGATGAGAGAGAAGAGAAATGCTCGGAAGACTTTAAAGCCCCGTTTATCGATGGACGAGGATGAAAGAAAGTGTTTGAAAAGTCCACGGCACCTTAACAGGAAGGCTTCTTCAGTGCAGGAAGACGTGGAGAACGCTCCCTGTGAACTTTGTGGGCTAACAATCACCGAGGAAGATTTGTCCTCTCATTATTTATCCAAACACATAGAAAATATATGTGCTTGTGGCAAGTGTGGTCAAATACTGGTCAAAGGCAAGCAGTTACAGGATCATGCCCAGACCTGTGGAGAACCCCAGGATCTGACCATGAACGGGGTCAGAAATTCTGAGGAGAAAATGGACTTAGAAGAAAACCCTGAGGAGCAGTCGGAAATAAGGGACATGATGTTTGCAGAGATGCTAGAGGACTTTAGGGACAGTCACTTCCAAATGAACAGCCTTCAAAAAAAACAGTTATACAAGCATTCTGCCTGTCCTTTCCGATGCCCTAATTGCGGTCAGCGTTTTGAAACTGAAAACCTGGTGGTTGAACATATGTCAAACTGCCTGGAGCAAGATCTGTTCAAGAACTCCATGTTGGAAGAGAACGAGAGGGATCACAGACGTAAGCATTTCTGCAATCTTTGTGGGAAAGGATTTTACCAGCGCTGCCACTTGCGGGAACACTATACCGTTCATACCAAGGAAAAACAGTTTGTTTGTCAGACATGTGGGAAGCAGTTCTTAAGAGAGCGCCAGTTGCGGCTCCACAATGATATGCACAAAGGCATGGCCAGGTATGTCTGTTCCATTTGTGATCAAGGAAACTTCCGAAAACATGACCATGTACGGCATATGATATCTCACTTATCAGCTGGAGAGACTATATGCCAGGTCTGCTTTCAGATATTCCCAAATAATGAGCAACTGGAGCAGCACATGGATGTTCATCTGTATACATGTGGAGTATGTGGAGCAAAATTTAATTTGAGGAAAGATATGAGATCTCACTATAATGCCAAGCATTTGAAAAGAACATAAGCATAAACATACTGTTAAAGCATTAAGTTGGCAGCAGAGAGAACACCAAAGCAAAGCATAAGTATAGTAGAAAAAAATTGAAAAGGAAAAAAAAAATTTGAAAATAAGTCTCTTTTTTTATTATTTTTTTTAAGACCCTCCTAACCATAGGTGTCTATTTAGGCTCATTAAGTATGTAGCTTTGAAAAGCATCATGTGTTTAATTATTACATTTTCACTGTTTCCTAATATCAGTTTCTGTTCTTAATTTTATTGTTTTACTAAGTAGATATACAAATCATTATTTTTAAACTGTAGATTAAAAGCACAATGTTACCCCTTCACTGACTGCTATTAAACAGTTCTCGGATCCATGTCCGTAAGATGAGTGCTTTAATATTTCCATGCGTTGTTTCTTCATGTGAAAATTTTAGATCACAGCGATTAATGTGCAAGAGCATAATTGTTCATAATCCCCAAATTAATTTTAAAAATTAAAAAAAAAACAAAACAAAAATGCCAAGAAATAATCCTTTGTGCTCTGCCTCTGCTGTAAGGGCAGAGCTGGCTGTCCTGGTCCCCTGCCTCTTGGCTTTGTTGGAATGTGCATCCCAGGGTGAGAGCACTTAGGCTCAGTTAAACCTTGCAGGCTTGGACTGGGAGTGCACAAAGGGAAAGGGAGTTACTGCTTGTCGGGATAACTGAGGAGTTCCCAGCACAGTGGTGGTTTTCCAGACTTGAAGTCCTATCAGAACTGTTCAACTGACATTGGCCTTTCTTTTACTGTCTGTACCTCTGTGGGTATATTTAACCTGCTTATCCTAACATACAGGGGAGGAGTGGCCGTGGTGGGTTCCTAGGAATGCAGCGTGGCCTCGTGCACTGGAAACTGCATTCTCAGCCTAGCTGTGAACCGTGCCTTGCTGCTTGTGTTGGAAAGTTAAAAGCAGGATGGGTGTGAAGATAGCCTCATTGCTTGGGTGGGGAGGGGAAGGGGGAGTGTGGCTCATGTGAACCTTAGTTTTTTTGCCTCTTGTTTTCATGATACTTTATAAATGCTTTGTTTCTCAACAAGAATATAACAAGAAAAGACTGCAGAGTTTGCTTAATAAATGTAAAGACATTTTATGCCTTTTAAGATTCCTTTCTGATTCTAGCAGATCCCTAATCTGCATAGCTTGTCTCTTAATGTAATTGAATTTAAAAATCCTGCTAAGTACCAGCTGACATACATTCAGTGAAGCACTTTGGCCTTTGAGAGAACTACTGGCTTTGACTCTTAGGCACCAGCTGTCTATACCTTTGTTGAGTGTGTGATTTGTGATGGGGGGAGGAGGAAAGGATCCTAATATGTAATGGTGGAGAAAATGATTAAAAAATAAAACCTAGCAGTACTTTCTCCCAGCAGATCTCACTTTATCAGAGAGGGTGGGTAATGCTATTTCCTACTGAGATGTGGAGGGAGGAAAGTAATTTAGATCAGCAATTAAGGCAGTTGGATGAGATGATCATTGTAGGTCCCTTCCAACTGAAATACTCTATCACCTCGAGTGCCAGTGGTGGGGTTGTGAATAGGAGCCAGGAGCTGAGGGTCTAGTCCAGGGCTTTCACGAGCTTGTTGCTGTCATAGTTGAGTTTGTTTCTTGGGGATTATGAGGAGTATTGAGCTTTAATGTTAAACTATTTAGAGAAATGAACACAGTACAGAATCTCCACTAAAACTATTCAAATCAGTATGAATTGCCTTGTATTTATTCAGTTTTAAATGTTCATTAGGATTTCTCTTGGCTGGCAGATGTGTGCATTTCTGCAGTGATGGAGGAGGCTCCCCCATCAGACCTCAGTCCTGAACTGGCAGCTGGCCCTTGGCATCAACTGCTTTGGGTGCAGTTCAGACCTTTAATGTTTTGCTTTAACTGCTCAATCCTGTATATTCTCGTATGATGCTGAAGCCAACCCAGTCCTGATCAACACTGGGGCCAAAAAGAGCACAGGCATGGATGCACTCCAGCTTTGCAGTTAATTCAGAACTTCACCCCTTAGGATTTATTCCATGCTCCTCGTTCCAAACCGGGCTGAAGCTCAGTGTGTAAGGGTTCAAAGAGTAAGTGGGATGGGTATTTTAACACCTTTTAGCACTGGAATTGCTGCTAAGGTGATAATGAGATTCTTCAAAAGACAAAATATTTGGGTATAATGATTGTCTTAGAGGTGAAGCAGTTAGTCAGGTGCTGTAGGGGAAGAGCTGGGGGGTTCATACACTGCACACAGTGATTCTCTGACGTGCATGTTATCCCTCGTGATATCAGCTGTGGCTGGATTGGGAAAAGCAGTCAAGGGAAGTGAGGGAGAACTGGAGAGCACTGGAGGAGTTGGTGGGAGAGTCTTGTGGCACTGGAGTAGTGGGAAGACTGAGTGGGAGAAGAGATCCTGAGTGGGAGGGAGTGGCAACGGCAGCAGGGCAGGATTAGAGCTGTGCAGTGGGAAACAAATCCCAAAGGTGGCATGGAGGGGGTGGCTGGAGGAGTGGATAAAATGTCCTGTAGACGCCTGTGAGACCGGAGTGAGAATGACTCAGCTTGGCTGGCAGAGATGTCGGCTGGAGCCATGAGCTCACTACGGCACAAACTCGGATTGCAGAGCTTGAACCAAGGATGGCTGACCCCCCTGCCCCAGGGGCTGCAGGGCCACAGCACAGCCCAGATTAAAGACCTTGTTGAAAAGGAGGAGGTGACCTCTGCGATCTGAGGGATCACTCCTGAATACAGTGAAGGGCTAAGGGTGATTTATGGAGCCTGCTGCTCAGGATCAGGAGCCCTTGTTAACAGTGTATTGGTCTGAACTTGACCCAGAAATGTTTCCCCAAAAAAGTGACTTCCTAGTGTAAGTAGACCTGCCAACTACAGAAGTTAAATGGAGGAACTGGGAATGATGGTATTTATATGTACTACCTAACTTTATAAACACCCTGGAGTACCTTTGTTTTCAATTACAAGCTGTGTTGTAGTAACAAAATAAGTTTGTTAAACCTTTACAATTGAACTTGATGTTTTTTCCTGTTCTAGTGAAACAAAACCTTGGAGTGCACATGTATGAATGTCCAGACTAAGGCTCACACAGAGCATGAATTACACTGCAGGGAAGTTTAAGAGCAGATCTACTTATATGTAGGCAGAGAAAATCAAAATGACTGAAGTAGCCTGAGAAGTGATCAAGGGCAGTATAAGAGAACAAATCCAAGGTGCTAAGGCATAAACAAGTCAGCCTGGATTGCAAGTAGATGGGGAGAGTGTTTAAGGTGACACTCTCAAAGTGTGCAGGGGAACAGCAGGGGAGCATTAAAGAAAAGGCCTGCAGTGACAGAAGGAATTTGGCTGCTGTGAATAGGGAGAAGGCCTGGGTGCTGAGGCAGCCTTGGGCTGGCCAGTCCTGAGTGTCCTTCCCAGAATGGGACAGCATCCTCAGGACAGTGAAGTGATGGTGTTTCAATGCTCCTACCATGATAACAGTGATTGAATGTGGAAACAGAATGAAAGCAGACATGAAAAAACGTCAACGGCAATTACGATATCCTAGAAGTTTTGCTGTCACTTGAAGGGGAAACAAAAATGTTTCATTAAGAGTTCTGTTTCTTCTGATTTGTACTTTTCAGTCACATAACATTGTTCCTTTGCATCTACTTAGTGCACTATGGGGAGTGTTAGAGTGTTAAAGCACTTAAGGATCTTTAAAACTGGAGGTGTGAGTGTATCATATTGCACAAGGCGTAGTCAGAAAGAAAGATTTGCTGGGTTCTCTAACTTATATTTTTAAGTGATTTGCTTTTCTTATTTTTGCAGACCTTCTCTCTGTTCTGTTTTTTTCTCATTTTGGCAGTGGTGTGGGCTGCAACCCTGAAAATAATTTATAAGTATCCAGCCTAGCGCTTAGCTTTCAATATTTACTGAAAGGTAAATAAAGGGAGTTAATGAAGACCTAGAATGAGCTTTAAAATATCACAAAAGCTGTTGCACTTCTTTCTCAGTTTCAGAGGAGATTTTTCAAATATTAATATATATATATACTTGTAAATGCTGGTTGGCAACTTGTTGGTTCAAATAGTATTTACATCTGTGTATAATGATATTTGTAGCCAGGTCTGTGGAAGAATCTTCATCTGAGTAGATTAGAACATCCCAGAATTCTAAGAATTGAGGCTTTTGTTATGGGTCTTCTTTATTTAATATTTTCAGTTGATGGTGAAAATACAATTCAGCGTATTTTTTAATCAAAGCTGAAGACAGAAAATGTACTGCCCTGGAGAATATATTAAAAATACATTGTTATAAATATGAAAAGTTTGACTACAGCATTGCATTTGAATTGCATTAGTGCTAAACCATCAAGAGTCTCAGCTATTGATGAGGACATGAGTTTGCTCCTGGAGGCAGTGCCACCTTGAGCCCTGGCAGCCCCTTCTTCCTCCCCATTAGTTTCAGCTCTCATATCCCCTGTGTGCCACCCTCTCCATTGTAAAAAAGGATGTATTTCTGTAGCTTCACAATGAACTGAATCCAAAAACGGGCTTTTTTTTATTCCCTGTGGGGCTGGTTTTTGGCTGGACCAGTTTCCCGCTGTGCTTCCCTCTCTGTCTCTGTGTCAGATCTTGTGCAAGCACAATAGAAGGGGTGGCACGAGGGGAGGAACGAGTTGCTGGGAGGGGGCTCTTTGCTTAAACAAGCTGTATCAGAACTCAAAGTATGTCCCGAGTTTAAGTCGGTCTCTGTCTCCCCCAAGCATCCTCGGGCAAGCTGAACTCTTACATTCATGTCCTGTTTCCTGATAAGGAAAAAGGCAGCCCAGCTTCTTACAAATGAGACACATCTCTGCTATCTGCCCTCTTCGTGAGAACTGGAAACCTTCCTGCCTTCAGCTCATCCCACAAATATGCTCTGGAGCTTTCTCAGTCCTTCTTGAAGCAGGCTGTGTAGTGCTCCGCGCCACTGGGCTTGTGTGGTTGGCCTGGCCCGGGGCCAGGAATGAGCTGGGCCCCTTGTCTGGCCAAACACCAGGAACGGCTCCCACCTTCCTCTGGCCTTCATGCCCTCCAGCTGTGGGCCCAGGAGCAGCTGTGGAGCTCCTGCTGCCCTCTGCCCCTCACTGCTTTTCGTAAGGGGAGAAAGTCATCTCATTTTTTGTCTAATACTGGAAGCTCAGGATAATTCCGTGTGTGAAATAGATGCTGGCAGTATCTGTTACCATCCCCGTGTGCCTGCTCCTGACTTTTAAGTACTTTTTAATCTGAAAGGGCTAAAAATCAAATCTTCTGACTTCCCTAGTTCTCAGTTGGTTTGATACTTCTCCCAGACTTGGAAGACCTACAAGATGAAGCATGACTAATTTGACTTTATAAAGTCTGCTGAAGGCTAGAAATTAGGAACATATTTTTAAAAGCTGACATTTCTGTAGTTCTTGACTATGAACCAGTTTTCTGTATTTTCTTCCAGCTTCCAAAAAAATCCTAAAATTTTGCTGTGCAGTGTATTCTTGAGACATGTGAGTAGGCTGAGATTTTATAGGGGAAAGATGGCAAAAATCAGTACACATTTTATAAATTAAATGTCTTTTGCCACTTTTACGGTCACTTCTACAAATCTGGAATTAATTGTGATTTTATTTTTTTCATGAAGAAAGACAAATCTTAATTTGTAACAGGACAACAGAGCTCATGACTCAGGAGTCACTTCATCATGACTATAAATATTCAGCCCTGAAACAAACAGCCCCATGTTCCTTTTCATGTACTTGAATAACCAGTGTCAATTTTACAGGAGAAAAACTATCAGATATTTGTTTCACTTATTTTTGCCCTCAAAGGTCTTGTAGGGTGGATTTTTGTTTGTTTGTTTGTTTTAATTAAAGACACAGGAAAAAAAACCTGTGCCTCATGCTTTTAGAGAAACTGTTTTCAGTAATTAACACACATCCCCGATATAAGACTAGCTGGAAATATGTTTTTAAAGTTTCATATTAATGTATTCAAGGGAACATAACAAATTATGAGATGAGAAATCAGCAGATGGTCCAAGGCCAGGTTTTGACTGTCT
Organism: Myiotriccus ornatus; assembly: GCA_036023395.1. Classification (NCBI taxonomy): domain Eukaryota; kingdom Metazoa; phylum Chordata; class Aves; order Passeriformes; family Tyrannidae; genus Myiotriccus; species Myiotriccus ornatus. Next base: position 57,229,500 of record JAYRBT010000177.1, on the reverse strand, counting down.
GCTTTGTGTAGCCAGCGTGGCACACCTCACCCCGAGAACCTCGATGTTCAGACGTGGTCAATATCTTTGATTCTCTGCAGGAAAATGAAAAGGCTTAATCCTTTCCTGTGCCTTCTGGCTTACTAAAACCATAGCCCATCTTCCTGCAGCTACAACCACAAAAACAATGCTGCACCTAGACTTTCTGGTGGGAGAAAAAAAATAGTTCAAGGGTTTTCTTCTTTGACAGAGTCCTGTTGCTGCTGTTGTTTTCACTCAAACTCAACTATGATTTGCATCAATGAGACTTTGGGGTGTACTTTTTTTGTTTGCAAATAAGACGTGATCTTAGATAAGTGTGACTTGTGGTTCTGTAGATATCGCAAGACTCCTGACAGGCAATGAGAAGAGAGCATTCCTTAAAGGCCTCCAAATCCTGGAAGCTGTGTGGATGGTAGGAAATCCAGTGGAAATCAGGACTGTTGTAAATCCTTGGTTTCTCAACTTGTCTGTTAGGCAAAGTGCCACCAGTGTCAGCCATTGCCAAGGTCTCTGCAGCAGCAGCGTTGCCAACACGAAAGATGCAAAAATCAGTCTTTCCCCCTCTCTTCTCCCCCATCTCCCCTGATGACAAGGTTGCTCTTTTAAAAATTCATCCCTTTGGCCTTCTGGTTTTTTGTGGTGTTTTGTGTTGGGTTTTTTTTTTCCTTTTTTTTTCTTAATGGGAAGCTTTGCTTTCTTCCTGTTTTAAAGCAATGACTAGGGCTAAGAACTTGCCTTTTTTAATAGTTCTCACATGTTCAGCTGAACCCACACAACTCAGTTAATACCTGTTCTCTCCTTTTTAGGTAACCATCCCACTACATTGCGGGTGGTCACCAGTGGGACTTCTGCTTCTGACTCCCAGAAAATGAATAGGAGAAATAATATAAGGTCTCTCCATGGCAAAAGCCACAAAGACCATGAAAGTTTGTGGAAATGCAGATACACTGGCTAAAAATAGAGTTTGCTGAATACCATAGATTGCTTTTGGTTTTGGCAGCAGATACACCAGACGTCTGGTATCGGTTACGCTCCTCCCTTTTACACAAGTCATCATTGGAGCATTTATTCAGGATGCTAAACATGATGCCTCTGCTCCCTCTCTGCCTCTGGGTTTCCTACTGGTACCTGCTGGTAGAGAGTCCCAGCTACCAAACTATTGAGGTTCTCTAGCCATTGGTTATTTAATTGCTTATGCAAAGTAGAGACATTTTAAGAGATAGAATCTAAAACATCCCTCCTTCGGGAAAAGGATAAATACAGTAGTACTGGAGGAGGAGGAAATACAGGGTAGGATCCCTTGGAGCTGATGAAGAAATTGTCTTAGTATGCCCCACAGCCCAGGAGAGAGCTCGAATCTCTGTGCTGCATTGTTATCAGGTAGATTAAATAGAAGCTGTGTACACTTACATATGCTGTAAAATATGACACAGTCTGCATGCCTGCAAGTCTGAGGGTTAGCCCCACCTAGTCTGCTTTCAGATGGGGTTGTGTTTTACTTAGATTTTAGTGACTGTTGCTACCACAGTCAGTTCTGCCAGAAAAGACAGAGGTCCTGATGAACAGTAACTTAAAAACTGGAGATCTTACAGTAATTGTTACACTTCTTTCAGCTTCAGTTTGCTGTGCAATGAGTTAAATAGTTCAAAGGAAGTTTCCTTTGGAGAATGTTTATTTGATCAAGTTCAGTGTGGCTTTAGACCCCAAATAGAAATACCAACTTCAAACAGAGCACTATTATGAGAGTAGGAATAGTCTAGTGTGGCCTTCCAGACGTCACAAGCTATGTTGGTTTGTTAAACAGAGTCAAAACAAAGATGTCCCTTAGAACAGATATACATTAACTCAGTGAAGTTCACACACCACATCTTTTATCTCCCATCTGCTTATCTCCCTTGTCATTTGGGCTGTGCCAAAGTAACTGAGACCCTGGATGAACTACAGACTTCCCAGTGAAGAGTGTATATAGTGTGATTGGACCAGCCAAGCTACTTAGATCACTGGAGAACAGGCTTTGAGTGCTAGTGCTCCTGTTTACTGAGTCTGAAGTACTACATCCTTTGGATTTTGGAACAGTGCTTATCTTTGCTTCTTGATTCCCTTTATACTGCAGAAAGCAGGCTGAGGAAGAACCCAGTTGGTGCTTCTCTTAAATGGAGCCTGTAAGATCTTGTTAGCTGGGAGGAGCTGTTTTTTTGTTTTTGTCAGGCTCTTAGCTGGCTGAATCTTCAGACTTCTAATAAATGCACTAAGCATTAAAAAAGCATTTTTAATGCATGATGAGATACACCAAGTTCAGCCACTCCATGTAACAGTCGAACCCATGCAGATGCTGTTAGCATAAGTACACGGTATCGTGCCAAATCTGGAGAGTCATCTTTGATCTGTTTCCAGATCCTCCTTTTATTTGTAAACATCCAGCTAATCACAGGCTTCCTCCGACTTTGATGAAGTGGAAGGAGCTGCATCCTCTGTAACCTCTCGGAAGGGCTGGAATTCTGCAGATGTTCAGGGATACGGGGAATGGGGCTGTGGGCGCCATCTCGTGGCTCGCTGGGAACACTCGCCCGTGTTCCCATTCCAAAGGCTCGAACGTTTCCGCTTGCTGAGAGGAGGGTGAGGCTGATCCTCCTGCAGCTGTGCATCCCCAAAACAGCTTCTGTTCTTAGGGCAGCTGGGGGATTTTAGAGCCTGCGAGGGGGGCACAACGTTTTACCTCTAATCTGGCTTACTGTGGGCTACAAGCTGTCGTCTTGTAGTGCCAGCAGCTCTGTGTGCTCACCACCACACACCACCACAATTGGCACTGATTAGCGGTATTTTTGCAGTCTCATCGGAAAA
>JAYRBT010000177.1:57191537-57226538 GCA_036023395.1 Myiotriccus ornatus | reverse complement strand
AAAAATAGTTAATATTCACGGGGAGCCCACCTTCCCGCACTCGGAGGTGGTCCCACACAGCACAGTCAATGTGTTGAGGGTGGTGGTGTAATGAAGTTCAGTTGTGTGCATGAGCTGTGTGAGATCTGCAGGCTGGCATCCTAATAAACAGCAATGCTAAACACTGATGTTGCCCAGGGAAAAATAATGCTCACATGCATACTGTAGTTAGAATGGCTTTTTTCTCCTTTGTTAATTTATAAAAAAAAGAAAAGAGGCACTTCCTGACTTTTGAGCAAGTTATATAAGAGCTACTTTGCAATAACAGCATCGGTCCAGTGAATTCCCCTCCAAGATTTTAAGAACGTGTTAGGTAGACACATGGATTTGCCACCAGAACCAGCAGTACTTTGACAGTAGTAGTTTGCCCAAGACCTGCTTCCCCTGTCCACATCACCCTCACGGCACGAAACAAAAGCCTTTTGTCCCAGTTTGCTTTTTTGCCCATCAGTAAGTGTGTAACACGGCACAGAGGGCAGATAGAACATGCAGAGCAGCCTGGGCCTGGCACATGCTGTGGGTGAGGGCCTGGCACGTGTCACACGGGGCTCCCTGCAGAGCACACCAAGTGTGGAGCACCACTCTCCAGGCTTTCCCCTCGCAGGTGTGCCAGGAAGTTCAGCCCTGAGCTGGCCTTGAGGATGCTCTGGCAGGTAAGTAATGCAGAGAGCTGATAAACCCGGCTTCACGTGCAGCCTGGAAGCCTGCCCTGCTGTGCAGTGTAGACATAACCACTTGGTCCAGGACTGCCACAGTGTGCATAGAAACATCAAGTGCAAATTAGAAGTGGAACAGTCGTATACTTTGTACAGTGTGATTTACATATCCAGAGAAAAAAGTCAGTGTACCAAAAAAACCCCATGTCCTCAGAAGTTACATTCATGCATTTCCAATTCCTTGGCTGTTCATATCAGATACAAAACTGCTCATATTTGTCATAAAATAGTTTGGTCAAAACAGACAGAAATTTTAAATACTTGTATAATTTATCTGCATTTAACCCAAAATAAGAATTTGAGGAGGGGGGCTAAGTAAATACATAACAGTTGCCTCTGAGTTAAGCAAGGGAAAAAAAAACCAACAAAAATAAAGGCAAATATGAAGCAGTAAGAAGTATTCCATATTGAGCATGTTCCAAGCTATGAGAAGTCCAGGCTGAGGGGAAATAATACTCATGCAATTTTTTGAGCATCCACTGAGCCAAGCCATAAACCACTGCTGGAAAGTAACACACACAGTATCAAAAATAACTTCTGTGAGGTTTGGCAAGTGAAGTTTCTCTTCAGCGAATCTTTAGCTGTTTTGAAAATGGAAGGCAAAGGAGAAAGAAACAGAAGTTTCTGAAACAGTATCACAGCATTGTTTAAGGTTGTGTTTTGGTGGGGTAGGGGTTGAAGGAAATTAACTGCATGACATTTAAAAAGAGCTCCTGACTGTGGTGGGTGCTCTGAATATAACTGAAGGATGGGTATTTAGAGTAAAACCACACATGGTGAGGTGGGAGGGACCACATCGTGCTAGCAAATACAGTACTGCAGTGTGGGCTTCTGACTTTTAATATTTTTCTTGCATTTCTTTTCTGCATGGCAGTAGTGAAATAGGGACCTCTAAGCTTCTGAACAACTGAGAGAACCAGGTTTGAAGAAGACATGAGGAAGAACTGGTCGTCAAAAGATTTCATAAAACTCAGAACCACGTGTGCCAGATCTGAGTTGGCACCACCTTTGCTTTTTTGACACACTGCAGCAGTCGCAAAAGGCACCAAAGCAGTCAAATTAGAACATGCAGTAAAAGTTGTTTTGGACTCTTCTCTGTATTATAAAACTTACTTATTTGTGACTCTTATTTACACCTGTTACAAATTTGAAGTCTTTCCTGGAGCAAACAGCCAAAAGAGGCAGATGCCAGGTGTTCAGGGCTGCACTGAAATGAGTTTGCAGAATTTGCTATTCATGTGCTGGAGCGCTCCTTTTCTGAAATGAGGCTTCTTAGAGCTGCTGTCAAAAACTGTTTAGATTTTTTAGTTTAAACATTACAAGTGTATACTCATGTACAATGCTAAACTATCAAGTGTTAAAAAAAAAAAAAAGAGAAAAAGAAAAGAGTACAAGGTGAAAAAAAATCTTAAAAACTGAGGACAGAGGGGCCCTGAGGAAGGACAGGATGGTGAGAGAGACCCAGCTGACCTGATTCCCCCTGCTGCCATGATCATCACTTACAAGCTGAAGAGGACCTTCCACGAAGCACAGTGCTTGTATGTGGAAAGTAAAGAAATGGTACTCTGGTCTTATTACAAGAATGGTGAAAAGTTTTTACCAACAAGGAGGTGAATAAATGTGAAATAATCTTCACAGGGCACAGGGTGCACCTTGTTCTGCATCTAAGCCTTGCAAAAGCTGGCTTGAAGACGAGAATCAGGCATTCATGTTCAGATTTGAACATCTTAGGAATCCTAATGTTTCCAGCTAAATTAATGGGGAAAAAAACCCCACCTAATGAGAAAAACAACAAGGCAGTAAATGTTTCAAATTAGAGCAAGCATGGATTAGAAAAATATTAATTTCTTTTGCTTCCCCCAGACAACAGTGGATTAAATTGACATGTAAGCAGACTAAATATGCTGATTATATTCTTCTGTAGTTACGCATCTTACTAATTCTACTCATGATTATAAAAGGATGTTTCATTGTTCACTATAACTGTTATCTCAAGAAGAGTCTGTCTATAATTTTATTTATATTTGGCATCATTTTCATTACTGTTGTTACCAAGTGTGTACAATATTGTCTGTATTGCAGCTTGTATAGGGCATGTGTCTGTGCTTGCTTTACTCTTTTTGAGTTTATAAAGTTGCTATACAAATGCAAGAAAAGATGTTCAGGTATCTTTGAATGTGGTTGCTTAATCTAATTACATAGCCCCCAAAGTTTCAGCATACAGATGTTGAAGGCATCAGCTCTATTAACACATAACATCTTAAACATTAATATAGGCATTTTAAAAGCCTTCAGTGCAGTATTGGGATGCTGACACTTCTGCACCACTGGCTCTAGGGAGCAAAGGGGAAGACTGAATATCTGGGCAAAGCCAGATACCACCGGGGACTCTACAGGGAGAGGGCAGAATATAGGTGGGAAAGCTAAATGAAAATGGGATGTCCTTTCCATAGAGAACAGGAAGGACCTGCATGGTAGGACCACCACGAAGCAGAGAAGGGAAATATTATAGCACCACCTAAAGATAGGCCTTCAACAGTATACAAAGTGTAGGACACCTAGAACAGGCTGTGGCTGTTCTGTAACTCAGCAACTGTAGTCTATGTAGAGTATCAGTAAAGACATTCCAAGTTAGTTTTCATAATCTTTAAAGCTTATTCTGTGCTTTGCTACAGTATCTTTAATAAAATAATCTTACAAATCTGCTTATTATTTTCATTTAATTCCATCTTATACCTGAGTTAATAACACTCCTGGCAACAGGGTGAAGTTCCAGTTACCACCTGCTTCATCTGCTCCTGCGTTTTTCCCATTCACCTGCTAATGACAAGAGGGAAAATGGAGACGAATAAAAATCAAATAATCTTAGGAATAAAAAAATAAGAAAAAATTACAGCACCGCTACAGTTTAATTATGAAAATTCCTCACACTAAGTGTTTTAGTGAATCTGAGAGACTAATCCCACTGTATTGATCTCTGAGTATGAAGTACTGGTCTTTGTCTGTGTTTACAGTACACCATTTCCCTTGTTTAAGATTTATCATAATTTTCCAGTTTTAGTTACTGCCAATAATTAGAGTATGTGGTTTTAACCCCATCAAAGCAGTTCTAGATAAAATTCTTGGTTTCCTTTATTCATCCCCTGGACCATATAGAGTATCCTTTTAGAATCTTTCAACAAGACCAAGCAGAGTTCAAGTACATTAAAAGATAAGATTAAAATTCAAAATCATCCTGGTGATCTGAAAACATAAGATACTATTTAACAGGAACAAGTGCAAGGTGGAATTATAAGACGTGCAAGTAAAGGAACAGGGGCTTCATTGCATAGAATCACAGAATGGTTTGGGTTGGAAGGGACCTTAATGATCATCCTGTTACACCTCCTGCCATGGGCAGGGATGCTTCCACTATCCCAGGTTGCTCCAAGCCCCATCCAGCCTGGCCTTGAACACTTCCAGGGATGGGGCAGCCACAGCTTCTCTGAGCAACCTGTGCTAGGGCCTCCCCACCCTCATAGTGAAAAATTTCTTCCTTACATCTAAACTAAATCTGCCTTCTCAATTTCCCTTGAAAAGAATCAATGGGTTATTCCCAAACAAATTCTGAAAATGAGTCTGCAGCATCCTGCTGTTGCAAATAAAGGTAAAAACTGAAATGTCTAAACTGGGGTATAAATCTGCTCCTTCAGAACCACAAAGGCATAAGCTAGTGACGTCTCCAGTTTTGATCATAGCACTTGAAAACTAAGATACAGGGTGCATGCAGAGAATCCAGAAGAAAGCAGTGAATGTCTGGAAACAGAAAACTTCCCTTCTGAGCACAGGCTGAGTGATTTTAAGTAATTTTACAGAAGAGATGGTGGAGGGAAAACACAATGAATTTCATATGTATGAGAGCTGGTTGCAAAGACAAATGGCACAACTGTTTCTCATACCCACAGTCAATATGAATAAAAATAATTTCCTTAAATTGCAAGAAAGGAGATTTTGGTTAAACACAAAATAAGACTAGGTGACCTATTGAGGTCCTTCTCTGATCTGATTCTGTGACTACTTGCAAACTTTCTGCTTTAAAGTCACTTGCTTATGACTGTCAGTAGAGCTGGCAGTGGCTGCAAGAAAAGGAGGCTGCAGTTATAGGAAGGAATAAAGAACTGAGTCCCTTAAATGCACAGCACACCAGTTTATCTAGTTAGCACTAGATACTAACCTCAGCTTTTAATCATGCCTCAGCAAACTGTCAGAAGTCTATGTAAATAAATGCGCTTTAAAACCACTTAATTATAAAATAATTATTCCTTGAAACATCAAGCAGTAGTTTAATCAGTGTTGACAACTTCCATGATTTTATTGAGTCTAATCAACCTGAGGCAGCCTGGTTTCAGTTGTGAGATGGTGTAATCAGCTGTTTTATTTATTTAAAAAAAATTAGATCTGCCAATTACATGGAAAATCCTAAAAGAGTAATCTGAACATATGCTAAAGATTAAAAAGCCAGAAGGTGAACAAAGCCACATATGTTTTTTAAGCTCATAATTTTAAACTAGGTTTATAATTTTAGGATATCTGACTCATGATTTTTGAACTCCTGGTTTGGCAGTACGAAATTACAGTGCCCTATATTCTGCTCTTCTGAATACTTCCATAGTACTAATCATGCATTTGTGTAATTTGCCAAAAACATGTTATATGGATTTGCAGAACTCTGTTTGTTATTCACAAAAACAAAGGAACGCTTATTTAAGAAAGATCATGTCTTGTGGCTGCCTTTTAAATTAACAAGAAGCAGCTGTGCACAAAACCTGGAGGTACATAAATACATGGTAAGTTACATAGTTCCCCCCACATAAATGCGATTTTTTTATGCAACACCTTGTCAGAAGAATCTTGTCATTTTATACACTGGTAGTTCTTGTCTGAATTCCAAGTACTATACATACATTTGCAAATATAAACAAGATGAAGAATTTCGGTGATGAAAAGGTATTATGACAAAGTGCTATTCGTTCTTAGAACAGCAGTTGCTTAGGCTTTTCTGAACTGATTGCTGTATTATAAAATAATTCATTTTCACCAATACAATCTGACTTATGCAATTTTCTGGATTTCTAGGAAAATGGGTACGAGGAAAATGGATACGAGGCAAATGGATATCAGAATTTTAAGTCTAAGGTCTTCTGACTGTCAGATCTGAACAGACCATTGATTGCATTTCAACTTTATCGTAACGATCTGAGTGACTGATGTCTGATTGAACTGTAACTTGGGTTCAATCCTATTTTTATACTCCACTGCCTTATGAAACACGTGGGGAAAAAATTTCCTTTTATCAAGATAAAGATAAGGGTTGAGTTCTCAGTTCTGCTCCAGATACTGAGCTCTTGCTTCACTGAAGAAATCTACATATCATCTTCATTTCTGGCTGGGTGGTGTACTGGAGAACAGCCTACAGTGTATTACATAGCGCTGCCAAACAGGAGACAGGGGTGCATTATTGATCCTAAACAGAAATTAATGGATCAGAAAGGCACCTGCCACTTCCAGAGGTGCCAACTTGCTTTTCTGGAAGTTACAGCTCACAGATTCAGGATGAGGGAATAACAGCAAATGTTTTTTTAAAGCAAAAATCAGACTTGTGCTGAAGTCCTCCCCATAAAGCTCACTCTTTAATTTCCGAACCAGTCGGTTTGGCTCACCTGTAGCATGACTGCATATGAAGCAACATAAAAGAGAATCATGTGTCTCTTCCCATATGAGAGGATGACTGCATGGATGAGTTGGTTCACAAACTGCTGACAAAAAGCAGGCTGGTAATAGCTCTGCTGAGAGGGGAGAAAAAGTCTAATGAGGTTTTAGAGGTTGCTCCCTCTCGTTAGACTGGACTTTCTCTAAGGACATCAGTAAGAGACAATGGCAAGAACATCACGTGAACTTCTGATTAGGAATGGAGGCTTAAAAAGCAGCTCAGACCTGGACATGTCATTGTGTAAGACAAAAACAGCACCTGCATGCTCAGCTGGAAAAGAAATACCTCTGCAACAGGCTGAATGAAACATTTGGTCCACAGACCTCTGGATTTTTCCTGAGAATGGCCACAAGTGTCTCATTTACACCACTGGCATTAAAATGGTGTGCTTATACCTTCCTTCAAGACTTTTCCCCCCAAATTTCTATAGCAAAACAATTAAAGTGATGAAATAAACGGAAATACTGTCAGTGTGAGCAGCAATCCAGTCACTGGAAACATTTCTTTAGCAGGTTATCAGCACATTTGGTGTCAGCACAACCATATCAGGGCCAAACTAGTTACTGGGCTAAGGAAAACCCAAACCAAGTGTTGTCTGGAGCTTGTATTTTGTGCCTGGGCTGATAAAACATATAGGTAAAAGCTTTGGGCTAAATTAATGAAATCTGATAAAATCTGTTAGATTACAGCTATACTTAAATGAGACATCCAACTAATTTTGCTGCAAAGACTGCATATTGTGCTAATCAATATTGTTGTGTTACCTCTTTCTCCATTTGTTCTTTCCATCTCTTGTTTCTGTACATATGTTTTTGGGACAGGAATCCTCTTTTTACTCTGAAATAACAAGGTCTGAGTTTGTACTGCAGCTATCAAAACAGGGTTCTTGTTCATTACTAGGGTTCCTAAGGGACAGTCCTCACAAGGATACAAATAATAAACAACATCAACTTTTCAGCTGAAATGGAATTTATCAACCACCGCTCTTTGTATTGCCCTGGCATTTCTCCCTGCTCCATATAATGCAATCAACTGAATGAAGTAGCAGTGAATTACAGGAAGAGATGGTTCAGGGATGAATCAGTCACTGGTCTAACTACAAGAGAAACTGACACCCTTCCCATCAAAGAAATATGCACACAGTATATACAGAGCAGCTCCTGTCGGAGGCTGGGACAGCCGAGGGTTTCCATTTTCCACTGACTTCTTTCGGATTTCTCTAACGTCAGAACTTGTGTGGAAAAAAAACACAAAACAAAACAAAAAACCCCCACCATGATCTGTGGAAGAATAATAGTTATTTAAGCACGTGCAATATTTATGGTCAGAAATTGAGGCTCTTCCACCTCAAAACTACATACAGGTGATACAGAAAAGAGGTGGAGCCCTTATGTCTTATAAAAAAGGCTTTGAAAAACACACTAATGGAAACGAGGATGTTTTTGATCAGGAGTTCCAGTGCCTGTAACAATTGTGTGAGTACAAATCACTTTGGGAAAAGCTGTAAGATATTTTCTACGAGGCCTGCTACAGCATAGTGCTGACGGCTGGGGACAAGGCTAATGAAAGATTATTTAATCACATAGTGAATTTAATCCTTGTTTCACATACCTTCTAATGTCTAAGGGCAGCAAACTTTTAGTAATGCTTACAAAGCAGCTACTGAAAAGGAGCAACTCACTGAGACTGCCTGGAAAAAAAAAAAAAGCTCTCAGGATGGTGTTTTGCCCTCCTTACTAGAAGTGGAATATTTTGCAGTGTTTGTCTCAAAGCAAGGAGGAATAATTTGGAGAACCACAGCAGGTTTTCATGTTTAATATATTTTCATCAAAGCACTTTCCTAGCTCCGGGTTAATAGCTCCATAGCTTTTGCTGAACGTAGGCGTGACGACATCTCACATTAGCACAACAGACAAGAATTTGGAGGCGCTTCAAGAATGGTCACCGCGCAGGAACACGCAGCAACGGGGCCCCCAAATGCCGCACTGGTGCCATTCCCCGAGTCCTGGAGCCGGGACAGGAGGGGAGAGCTGTGGGTGACACCCTGAGTTCTGGTGCCAGGACAGGAGGGGAGAGCTGTGGGTGACACCCTGAGTTCTGGTGCCGGGACAGGAGGGGAGAGCTGTGGGTGACACCCTGAGTTCTGGTGCCGGGATGGGAGGGGAGAGCTGTGGGTTAGACAGTTCTGGTGCCGGGAGGGGACAGCCCGGTGCCGTTCCCTGCCCTCAGGTACACCCCCGCAGCAGCCCCTCAGCAGCGACAAGAGGCTCCCTCGGCTCGGGGACAAACCGGCCGCGCTGTCCCCGCGGAGACCGGGGCGTGTCAGCCCGCCAAGTTCGGCCGAAAGAAGGCAAAAACGGGGCTCGGCAGGCCCTTCCCTCAGCCACGGAGGGAGGGCACGGGGTACGCGCGCTTGTGTGGGGGGCGCTCGGCCATGACAGTTCGGGAGCCTCCGCGCCCGGGGGGCGGGTGGCGGCCGTTCTGCCCCGGCACAAGCGGGGGGGAAGCTGAAAGAGGGTGTGTGCGTGTGTGTGTGTCTGTGAGGGAGAGAGGGCGGAATTTCTGCCGCCCAGCGACCAAATAAGGGTAAATTCCCCAGCGCCGGGCGGCGCGCTCAGGAATGACAAACACCGGGCGGCGGGAGCGGGCGCGAACCAGCGGCCCCCGCGGGTCCGAGCGGGCGGGGCGGGGCGGCCACCCGGCCCGGCCCCCGCCGCGCCATTGGCCAGCGCCGCTGTCAATCTCCGGCATAACGTCAGCGCCGCGCTGGAACTTTCTAGCAGAGGCGCGCGCCGGGGGCGGGGCCAGCGCGCGGAGCGGGCGCTGATTGGCCGAGGGCGGTGGCGCATGAGGAAAAACCCGGAAGGATCTCGGCGGCGGGGCGGGGCCGGGGCCGGCCGGGCGCGCGCTCGCGGCTCTGATTGGCCGGGGGGGCGGGGGGCGGGCGCTGCCGGGCGGGCGGCGGGGGCGATTGGCCGGCGGGAGGCTCGCGAGGCGTCCGGATTGGCCGTCAGGGTTCTGGCAGGTTCCAGAAGCGGCGGCGGCGGGTATAAAACGGGCGGCGGCGGCGCAAGCCCGGCATATCGCGCCGCGGCGGCAGCGGGAGCGGGAGGGGGCGGCACGGCAGAGGCAGCGGAGCGCAGAGAGCCGACACCATGTCTGCCAAAGGGCCGGCCATCGGCATCGACCTGGGCACCACGTACTCCTGCGTGGGCGTCTTCCAGCACGGCAAGGTGGAGATCATCGCCAACGACCAGGGCAACCGCACCACGCCCAGCTATGTGGCGTTCACCGACACTGAGCGCCTCATCGGCGATGCCGCCAAGAACCAAGTGGCAATGAATCCCACCAACACCATCTTCGATGCTAAACGCCTCATCGGCCGCAAGTACGATGACCCCACGGTGCAGTCGGACATGAAGCACTGGCCCTTCCGCGTGGTGAACGAGAGTGGCAAGCCTAAGGTGCAGGTGGAGTACAAGGGGGAGATGAAGACTTTCTTCCCAGAGGAGATCAGCTCCATGGTGCTCACCAAGATGAAGGAGATCGCTGAGGCCTACCTGGGGCGCAAGGTGCAGAACGCCGTGATCACGGTGCCGGCGTACTTCAACGACTCCCAGCGCCAGGCCACCAAGGACGCCGGCACCATCACTGGCCTCAACGTGATGCGCATCATCAACGAGCCCACCGCAGCTGCTATCGCCTATGGCCTGGACAAGAAAGGAACCCGGGCCGGGGAGAAGAATGTGCTCATCTTCGACCTGGGAGGGGGCACTTTCGATGTGTCCATCCTTACCATCGAGGATGGGATCTTTGAGGTGAAGTCCACAGCTGGTGACACCCACCTGGGTGGGGAGGACTTTGACAACCGCATGGTGAACCACTTTGTGGAGGAGTTCAAGCGCAAGCACAAGCGCGACATCGCTGGCAACAAGCGGGCGGTGAGGCGGCTGCGCACGGCTTGTGAGAGGGCCAAGCGCACCCTCAGCTCCTCCACGCAGGCCAGCATTGAGATTGACTCCCTTTTCGAGGGCATTGACTTCTACACCTCCATCACTCGTGCCCGCTTCGAGGAGCTCAATGCTGATCTCTTCCGTGGCACCCTGGAGCCGGTGGAGAAGGCTCTGCGTGATGCCAAGCTCGACAAGGGCCAGATCCAGGAGATTGTGCTGGTGGGTGGCTCTACTCGTATCCCCAAGATCCAGAAGCTGCTACAGGACTTCTTCAATGGCAAAGAGCTCAACAAGAGCATCAACCCCGATGAGGCTGTGGCTTACGGTGCTGCTGTGCAAGCAGCTATCCTGATGGGAGACAAGTCGGAGAACGTGCAAGATCTGCTGCTGTTGGATGTCACCCCTCTGTCCCTGGGCATCGAGACAGCTGGAGGAGTGATGACTGCTCTCATCAAGCGCAACACCACCATCCCCACCAAACAAACTCAGACCTTCACCACCTACTCAGACAACCAGAGCAGTGTCCTTGTCCAGGTGTACGAGGGCGAGAGGGCCATGACGAAGGATAACAACTTACTGGGCAAGTTTGACCTCACAGGCATCCCCCCAGCACCCCGAGGAGTCCCCCAGATCGAGGTCACTTTCGACATCGATGCCAATGGTATCCTGAACGTCAGCGCTGTGGACAAGAGCACGGGGAAGGAGAACAAGATCACCATCACCAACGACAAGGGTCGCCTCAGCAAGGACGACATCGACCGCATGGTGCAAGAGGCAGAGAAGTACAAGGCAGAGGACGAAGCAAACAGAGATCGGGTGGCAGCCAAGAACTCCCTCGAGTCCTACACTTACAACATGAAGCAGACAGTGGAGGACGAAAAACTGAAGGGAAAAATCAGTGACCAGGACAAGCAGAAAGTGCTCGACAAGTGCAAGGAGGTGGTCTCTTGGCTCGACCGCAACCAGATGGCTGAGAAGGAGGAGTACGAGCACAAACAGAAAGAGCTGGAGAAACTCTGCAACCCGATCGTCACAAAATTGTACCGGGGAGATGGAGGGGCTGGGGCGGGCGGCTCCGGCGGCCCCACCATCGAAGAAGTAGATTAAAGAGGACTGAAGCACAGACTGGTTTATGGACAGTCACTCCGTTCTTTGCTTTGTTGTTTTGTTTTTTCTAACGTTTAAGGAAAACGTCCTTGCCGATAACAGAGTTTATTCTGTTGGGTGTGTATAAAGGCAGATCTGTCAGCTTGGTTTTGATAAGAGGGAAGGCACGTCCTGCTTTATAAGGTTAGTAATAGACAAATTTTGTTAATTCAGATACAGCTGTTTGTATTCTGGATGTTTGTCTCTGTCTCTTAAAGTAACCACTCGACTGTTGCAGTTGACAAGTTTCAAGTTATGCATGAAAATCTTTACAGAAGATTAAAAGAGAAAATGCCCCATTCGACTTCTGGAAATGTTGGTAATAAATAAAATGTATTTAAAGCATAAATCTATCCTCTTTTCTTCTCTCTGTGAAGAGGTAGTGGTCGGGGGGATGGGGGGGTGAGGTGAGAAAGGACTTTCCTGGCAGTGTCAGTGGCTTTTGGGACCTGCCCTGCTGGGGTGACGAGGGGGGTGGCAGTGGAGCAGGGGGATGTCGGGCTCGGAGGGGTGGCTGGTGCTCCCCGAGGGGCAGTGGGAGAGAGCACGGGGGCTTCCCGAGGGGAGCCCAGCGTGGGCTGGGAGCTGGGGAGGGGTGCTGGTGTCACAGCCCCCCATCCCCGCGGCTGGGGCAGTGGCAGTGTGGTCCCCAGCACTGCCACGGCAGGGAAAACTTTCCACAGAGGTGCGGGTGCTGTTTTTGGACAGGACCTGCTCTTCCCCGCAAATTGTGTCTGGGGCTGGAGCGCCCGGCACGGGAATGCTGGTTGTGTGCGTATGGCTGGGGGAGAACAGCAGGGAAAGGAGGAAAACAGGAATTGTTCCTGCTTGGCGGGTGCTGGGGCTCGATAGGATAGAGACCAGTTTGTGGGCAGCTGTACAAAGTGCTGGGTTATTCTTGGGTTGCTTGTCTGCATTCTGAGCTTTCAATACTTTACTGAACGTGTTTTATCCCCCTCTTTAAGAAAATCAAAAGTAACGTTGGGGAGTACACCCCCAGAGCTGGGAGTGCTGAGTAAGGAGCCGGTATGCTGGACTTAATAGAATAGGCAAAATCTGTAGTAGTTAAACTTGTCTGACTTAGCTGCAAACTGTCTGCAGAGTTGTTAATTTTGTTTAAGAAAAAAAAGAAAAGAAAAAACACAAAACAACAAAACCCCCAAAACTCTGCAGGCAGCGTTTCAGAGTCCGAGGCGCTGCGAGTTAATGAGCTCTCATGGAGGACCCTGATGGCACGCACATTTCGGGCTGGCTTGTCCTTTAAGGGAAGAAACTGCGGAGCCGTGGGTAGCTGGAGGGAATCGGCCGCCGTGTTTTGGTTTGTTTCTCGTTTGTGTGAGGGAGTGTTGGTGTCCCGGGAACCACGGCGGGTGCTGCCCCGCCAGCCCTCCCTGCTGCAAGGAGCTTTTAGGACTCTGATTCCTTAAACTTGTAGGTGATGTATATTTTAAAAAGAAAATCTATCAAAAATATTTTGTGACAAAAAGGCAGACAAAAAATATACTTGTTCAGTATTTAATCATCAGCACAGGTGTAAGACACTGGTTTAGTACGTGGATTTCTCTCAGCTCTTTTTCCAGAGCACTGTCTGTGGGTTTTCTCTTCACTGGCTACAGGTGGGGGTTACAGTCGTCGTGGGGGGAATGTGGGGCTTGTAAAAAGCTTGTTGGATCAGCTGTTGTTGCAAATGATTCAAAACCACTTCAGGTTTATTGAATGGTCTGTAGGTAAATGGCAGTGCCTTCACGGTGAGATTGGAGAAGTCGATTGCAGCAACCTCAGCACCTGCTGAGAGCTTCAGTGAGATCTCTGAAGGCTGCAGTCAGGCTGGATGCTCTTGGTGTTCAGGTACTCAGCATTTTCCTGGCAGTCAGCCTCTTGATTTCCAGGCTGTGACATATAAAGGACCCCTGAGAATGAGAACATACTGTGACCTTTTTTTCTTAGCTAGGAACTAGTAGGTAAATATATGAATAGGACGACATTATCTATAGGTGAAAAGCTGTTGCTGCAAAATGTACTACTGTCAGATACACTTTTTCCTGACTGAAATCCCACTACCCTGGGATGACAATAAGAAAGAGGTGGTGCCCATTTTCATTGTAAATGCAGGTTGACTATTTTTTTCTATTAACCAAGTGATAATTGCCCTTGCCGCATAGTTTCCTTTACTCTTCAGCCCTTGGTTTGCATTCCTCAGCGTCGCTTCTCAGTTATTAAACACAATTTTTTGTTATTTAAGTGTACTGCAGGGCTAATGTAGCTAAATGTGCACAGCAGTTTGTCACACGCCTGTGCTGTCGTCTGTCCTTCCCCTCACCTCGGCCACTGCTGCCCTGTGCCTGTTTCAGCAGTGGGGCAGGCAGGGAAAACAGAGCACAGAAGTGGAGTCCGTGTCCAGATGGTTAAATTATCCCGAGGGCTGGGGACCAGAACAGGGTAACACTGGAATAATTATTTTATTTTTCCTACAAAGGGGATATTTTTTCGTTGGACACACCTAGACCATGAGTGGGGTATGTAAAGGACTGAAAACTTCTGCTGACTTACATGCTTGGGAAAAGATTTGAAGTCTTGAGGCACAAAGTAGCTTTTCAAGTATGTGGACAACCCCCCAGAACGCAAGAGGCAGAAAACTTGTAGGGCTCAGAGCTGGATTCCTTGCATTCATTCACTTAGTTTATAAAACAAGAAGAACTTTGAGTTGATTTTCAGTATAGTGTAGTTACCATGGAGTGAACTCTGATCCTGTTAATGGAAACTTACCACTGACTCCAGTGGGTCTGTATTTTCACCCCCCTTGGAGTTTCTTAAAGAAATAAAGTCAGTTTCCCAAATGCTGCTCCTCATTTGCAAATAGGTGCGTTTGGTGCATATATGTCATTCTGGGGAGTAGTTGCATGTTTGAAATGAATTTTGCAATGCCAGGAAAATAATCTTGTCTAAAATCTGCAGTTTCATTGCTTTCACAGCCAGTGTCTCTCATCTTTTGCCCTGTCCTGACTCACAGGGAAAGCCAGCTGCTCCTGTCAGAATCAGGGGCCTGGGCTTCTGAACTTTGCTGTTCTCAAACAGGACTGTGCAGGAAAGATAAAGCCCACAGGAAGAATATAAAGTGGTTGTAACTTCTCAGCACTTGTGCAACTGCTGTATGAATTTTTGATGGCCCCATATATTTGCTGATTGAGTTTGGATGGTATTGTTTCCAATAGAGGAGCACCCATAGCATTAATACTGGAGAATTTAATCACCCAAATTAAACCCCTTAAGTGCCTTAGCACCTTGCTCAGGGTGCATCCAGGTGTGGAGTGATGCAAGGCCACCCCTCCCGTGTGTGGTGCAGGTCACCCTGCAATTCCTCGCTTTGCAAGGGAGAGGGAAGAGCCAAGAAAAGACAAAGCCGAAAGCATTACTAAAATAACGTGCCATGTGAGAGCCCTCGGAGAGGGAGCTGAGGACAAGGGAGGTGTCCGAGGGCAACCCACTCGGGAGCTGGAAAGTTGAGACGTGCCTGGGCAGGCTGTGTCCACCCAGCCGGCCGGGTGAGTCAGCCCGTGCCCCGCCGCCTCCGGAGCGTCTGTTTGAAGTTTTGCAGAGGACTGAGCAGACAGGCTGCAGCCCCGCTCATCCCTTGAGATACCATCTTAAAGGCAGGAATGAATACATCCCAGCAGCCTTCCTTTTATCTCTCGGGAGACACTGCGTGGAGCCCTGCAGGCTGGGCAGCGTTTCTCCTGGGAGCTGCCTGTCATTTATTTGAAAGGTTCTCCTTGAAGGTTTTGGGGCTCTGTGGGGTGCAGCCAAGGAAGGAGATGAAGGATCTTGGGACTGCACCATAAATTTTGTCTTCCCTATTGTGAACTACTCCTGTGGATACTTGTGAGGAACAGGAAGAGAAGGGAAAAAATGTTCAGGGAATTCACATTTCTAGTCTTGGCACTTACATTAAATAAAATGGGCTTACACCCAGTGTGCATGCTTAATTTTAAACTTCCCTTTTTCAGTCCTGTCAATGTGTTGCAAGGTAATAGCATTCCAAGCTCTACTTATTTCGAAGGTGTTCCTCATTTCTGCTGCCTGGCCCTGTGCCTGGTGTGAGTTTCCCTTTCTGTGTCCCTTTAGAGAGCGCACCATGGTCTAATCTCTGCTCCTTCAGGGACACTGTACCTTGGCACAGGGGAATCCTGTGATATTAAACCAGCAAAGCATGTGGATGCTCTTACAGCAGCGAAATTATGTTCTGTAATTGTTCATCACAGGAAAAGTTATCACCCCTCCCTACCCCACAGCGAAACAAGTTATGCTAGTAAAGCCTCTTTAGCACACCTATGTGGGTCAGGTATCACATCTCCTCACCACTCTCATCCACATATTTATGCAGGCAGAAGCCTATGGCATAGACCTGCCTCTAGAGCAGATTTTGCTTGCAGCAGTGTGCTGATTATAGAGTTGGGCAGGCCAGCATTTCCAGATGCAACAACATATTTCACTTCCACATACGAAACAGCAGTATTAAAACCCCCTGATCCACCCTTGCATGACCCATTTGCCTTTACTCTCTCCTGCATCAGTAGGATGGGAACACAGACAAGCTGGTTCCTCTTGTCATCCCAACAACAGCACGAGCCAGAGATTTTAGAGAGAGGAGAAATTTCCCTCTGAGAGCCAACACTTTTTTTTATAGTCTTAAGAAAAATCAAGAGTATAGGACGTTTGTGCTCCTTTTCCATTGCTAAGGATGTTTTCTCCCACCATTCAGGAACTGTTTTTTGTGTGTTGGCCTGTGCAAAAGTTGACAGATTTCTGTTGCATCCTGGACCGAGAAGTGTGAGGTCATCCTTGCCAGTGCTTAGGTAGCAGCACCTGTACCCTCGCAGCTGGAGCCGCTCAAAATGTTATTCCTCTAAATGATTTGCAGGGCAGGAGTTAAAATCTGTTTTGAATAGGACTGAGGAGACAAAAACACTTCCAGAAGTGGCAATGCTGTGTACTTCAGGCAGGACTCTATAGAAACCCCCACGCATTTAGGGATCTTAGTTGCCTTGCTATATTCACTGACAAGCATCATGAAATACCTTCTGTCAATGCTTGTAAGAGCTGCTGCACAGTGACTGACAGTCTAGAAATCACATGTCATAGCTGAAAGCAGCATTTCTTTTTGACAGGCTGTATCTAAAAATGGAAACTTATTTCTTTCAAAACCATGTTTATTTCTCATTTGGCAGACTCCTTATTTCCATGCTGCATACCTCATTCACAGGTTTGCAAATGTACCAACACAGCCTGGTTAAAGACAACTGATGCTAGTGAGTCCTTAGTCCTACCCCCAGCACTACAGGTGGGAGATAACTAAAAAATTCTAATAAGCTAAAAGGTCTCTGTAATGCACTAAAAATAAAGTTCTCTGCCATATTTTCCTTCAAAGTTCACAGAATTGAATAGAGAGGATCTTGTTTATAGTACAGTTCATAGTATAGAATAGTTTATAGTATATTAAGTTTTCACAATTCTTCCCCCTAATTCTAAAGGGCTGACAGCTGCTCCTGTTCAATAATCTCACCTGATAAAACCACAGAGAGGGAGTAATTGCACGAGGATGTCAGTGGAAGGAAGTGCAGCAGGTTTTTCTGGCGTTTCAAAAGCAGCCTGTGTGCCTGTAAGGAGTGCTGGGCAGTAGTTGCATCCTGAGTTCCCTTAGACCCTTGGTCTGGGCTCAGGAGCTCATTTTTCCTCTGCCTCTCAGACACCGGTAGCCAATTTGCTGCTGTGAATGTAGTTGTGAGGCCACAGGGTTCTGATTCCGGGGCACGGCTGGTGCTGGTGTCCTAGGAAGATGAGGATGTGAGGTGGACACAGCATCTCTCCAGAAGTTACAAAGCTACCTAATTTCCCTTTGTTTTGGGTGATCCAAGGAATGCACTGAATTGCAGCAGTGTTGATATGTGAAAACAGTGCAAATTGCTGCAAACAAGGAATTAGGAGCTTCAGTGTCGCACAAATCTGAAGCAAAAACCCCCACACCAGTGTTTGCAGTATTGTGCCTAAGGACAGTATTTATTCCGTTCATATGGCATGATCCTGTTTTTAATGAGCAGGCAGAGTGCTTGGCAGGTAAATGGCCCAGTCACGGACAGTATAAGCTACTGTGAAATTGAATTCTGTACTTGTGTGTCCAATACAAACAGTAGTGAGCACACGTGGAGTCTAATATTCCCAGAGAAAACAGGGCTGACATTTCACTGCCCCTGGGAAGAGAGGAGGAAATTAATACAGTGGGTATGGAAGACAGAGGCTTGACACAGCAAGAAGAAACAAGAGACAGGGAAGGGGTGGATTGCTGGATGGTGAGTCAGTGATATTTTTGTTGAGTTTATGCATGTGTTTATTTTCTGGGTGTGATATCCAAATTAAACATTAGATATACCTAAAGAATGGGTCATACACATACTGTTGAGTGTTTCCAGCTACTGGGACGCCCATGGACACACAAACACCACAAGAAACAACACTAAAAGAAGCCTATTAAGGATGCAAGGTCAGTTGTTCAGAATTATGACAATTGCAGCAAGCCTTTTTCTTGCTTTCTTTGTGCTTATGCCTCATAACCCAGTTTTTAATTATGTACTAACAGGTTTTTTAACTTTTTTTTTTAATTCTGCAGGGCACCTGCCTCAGTCATTGCCCACAATGGGCAGTGTATGCTCTAAGTAGTATTTCATGGTTCAACATACACATTATTTACCGTGTGCTGTCCAGCCCCAGCTCTAAAGAAGAATTATTGCTTAGGATGCTGCCTGTGGAGCTCATGACAATCACATTTTGAGTGCTTCACAACATTATCCATTATCCATAGCTTTCCAGTCCTGAAATGTGCATAGTTCCCACAGAAAGAAGGTGATAAATCAGCAAAAGCTGAATGCCATGTGTGTATTATGGGGTCTTCCACTGGAAATGCCAAGGAGCTTTTTTCTTCAGAGAGGTTAGCACTTCTTGGACTGTTCAAAGTAGATTTCTCATTCAGTCACAGCTGTGGAGACGGAATCCTGCATTTCAGACTTCCATGAAGCCAGGCTGTTGGCTCAGAAAGAGAAGAGCATGAAATTATGGACACTGGGGCTGAATGTGGGTTGGAGTGGTTTGCCTGGCATTCTGTGACCGAAGTCCATGTGGAAATCAGCTTCTCTCACAGCCTTCACTGTTTCAACCATTGCACCTTAATTTCTTGTAATCATCTGTTTCATTTTAGAGCTTCCAGCTTTTGGAAAGCTGAAACGTGGATGCAACAGGCTCTATTCACCTTTGTTACACAATGTCAGGCTTTTAATTTATTTTTTTTCCAGACTGATACCCATTTGGGCCGCCAGGACAGGTGGGATGTTTGGTGCTCACCTCTGCAGCCTTAGCTCGTGAAATACCTGATCTCCTCCAGCAGGCGCTTTGTTAAGGGTAGCACAGTGCTGCATCTGAGTATCCCAAATCCCCTGTCCTAGTAACTGAGGGATCTCAGGGTTATGGTGAGAGACTCCACTCTCTAACACTGATGTCTGTCCTACCCCCTGTACAGGGCCAGAGGCAGTTCTGTCCCTCCCTTCCAAAATGCCTTCTGGATTTGTCTTCATTTTCCCCTGGTTCACCTGTCTGCTGCACTGATTCCCAGGCATTCCCCACCTGCCTAACCAGCTCTGTCTTTAGCTCTCAGTCCCAGTCTTTGCCTCCACGGTTGTCCTCGATGTCGGTAATTCTCAGTCTCAGTTTCTCCCCGTTTTTTTGTGACAATCTTTCCCCAACTCCAGTACAGCTGAAGGTTTGTCTCCACTGCCTCCTGCACCTCAAACCCTAGAACAGGTACCCCTGAGTATCTGCAACACATCCTTTGCTTCTGCCAGTTCTTTTAGCACGACTTTTCCTGGAGCCAAGGTGGGCTGATGGTCTCCTGGGGCTGATGACAGCCCCGCTCTCTAAAAATGAGTTGATGAGCCATCAGTTCCATACGTCCCCCTTTCCCCTGAGCCTATTTCTATAAGCGCTGCCTGGCTGTCACGGATGAGATCTGAGGTTGTTCCCAAACCTGCTTCTCTCATCCTCTTAAATATGTAACTTGGCTGCCAAGTCATGGATATGTACTTGGCAGCCGGCAATAGCAACTGGGAACACAACATACACAATACGATTGTCAAAATAAAAGGAGAGAGATGGCTGTACAGAACAGAGCCAGGGCTGAGTTTTTCAGGCTGATTTGAGATTCTTGCTTAGCTATTCATGAACTGATTGTGCTTGCATGGATAAACCTTTAAAGAGCACCTACAGGAGAAAAGATGCAGTGTTTGGAAGCCTTTGGAAATGGGGGAGGTTAGGGACAGGTTGCTTTGTGGAAATTTTCTTCCCCCACATTGTGTTGATCACTTGTTCTTCCCATGTGGTCATGAACACCTCAGTGTTGTTTTCAGGAGTATATTCCCTAGCTGGAAACTATTGCAGAAATGAATGATGCCATTTTTAAGAGGTGAAAGCACAGGAATTGATCTGTCTTACTGAACTGATCTGTCTAAAAGTCTTAGGTCAGGTATTTTCATCCTTTCAGAGGACACACTGGCCTAGTGAAGCAATATTTTCTTAGGTTGTGGCTGGTTTTCACCTTATAGCTGACCTGGTTTGTTGAGAGGTGTGGTTCTGTCCCTGTCTCCTTATATTTATCTGCATCTCCACTGGCCCTTCTCTGACTCCACCATGGATTGATGTTAAATGCTAACTCAGCAGAAAGATTCTCATTTATTTTTTGCTGCATGACTATTTTGACAGTTTAGGGAGCTGCGTTGCTATGTGGTCAGAGAAGATACAGAATCAACACAAAGATAAATGGTGGGAAAACTTTGATGGGAGCAAGAATGCTTCTTCCATCAACAACTGGCCTTTAGGCTGTATTAGCTGTAACATGAAACCGCACCCTTCATGGGGACTTTACTTTTATTGACAAAAAGTGCCTTTGTCATCATAACTTGTACCAATTTTGGGTGTGATTTAAGCAGCACCCGTTATCCACAACAACTGATCCGCTGTGAAGGATGTGGGAGAGATTCTCTGCTTGCAAAAGCAAACACTTCACAATATCCCAAAGATTCCAAACCTCAAAATCATGCCCTAAAGTGACCTGCCTTAGCATATGGGAATAATTTCCAGGTGCGACTTCCCAGTATGGAGCTGATGGCTCACATAGGGACTTTGTGACCTGGAAGATATGCTTTTAAATCTGGTAAGTCCGAAGCTAAAGTGTGTTTAACATCCAGAGAGCTGTACAGACATCACTGCCCGTAACTGAGGGACCAGGACCAGCTGCCCTCGCTGCTGCTGGTCCTGGGAAACCCAGGAAAACCTCCACAGCTTCCAACCGTCCAAGCCACAGTAAACCTAAACAAGTGGCTGTGGAGATGCTATCGCATGGAAAACACCTAATTTCCCTGTTTGGACTAAAATGTTACCCAGGGAAGCTGCTTAGCAGGGCTGGGAAGGAGCAGAGGACACTGGCCATGAGGAGCTGAAGGGGGGTTTGCATGCTGGGATCTGTTGTTCCTGGGGGACAGCAGATGGTCACCAGGATACGGCCGTAAACAGTGTCATCTTATCCCCTTCACTGATGGCAGCCTCCCAGGCAGCACCATGCCATCTGTGAGTCTCCTGCCTTTTACCAGCTCCATCCTGTTACTGCTGCCCACGTTTGCCTTTGCAGCAGAACTTGAGGGCCGCAGGAGGGCCCACGGGTGGGCAGGGTCTGCCTGTCCCACTGCCCCAGCCAGGGAGCACAGTGACCAAGGGACAGTCATTCATCCACTGGTATGAGAAGCAGCTGAGATGTGTTTTGAAGACACAGGAGTGGAATTTTCTCCTTCCTGTGGTGTGCTGGTAGGTCTTGCTATGCTGTATCACCACCTTTTCTAAGTTTTTCTTTCATGGTTCATAATCCCTGCAGTGTAACATAAAGGCACAGCGTTTGCATGGGCCTTTTCATCCAAGAGTTGTAAAACACTATTAGAAAGCTGGAACCGAAGACTAGAACAGACAAGTTGAAATAACCACTTTTTGTCAAAGGATTAGAGCCATGGTTTCCTAACATTCATCCCTGTGGTCTTAACCATCGCGTGGGCTGAAGACTGCTGACATGGACTTATTCTGCTGTCCCATATCCAGCCTCTACTACCAAATTAGATTGAGTAAGAATTTGTGAGAGCCTTGTGGCTGCCTGGATGAATGGTACCTGGCAAAAAGTCACAGGAAGCCTCAGCGTTTCACTCGGTTTAAATTTGTAGGCAGAAGGATTTCAGCAATAAGAGTCATTTTGCTTTAAAGGTGACCCTGCAAATAATAGTTAAGGGTTTGCAAGTCTCTCTTGTTAATTAAGAAAGACTAATAGACCTCATTTGTTTCCAGAGGATGTTTTTGTTTGGAATTTAAAAAAATATAGATGCTGTAGAATGTTGTTACTAATAGTTTTGTCCGGTGTCCCCTGCAGAGTCTATCTGGTGTTTATTTAAAGTTCTCAGAATATCAGGAATGTACACAATATATTCCATTTTTAAATAAAAGTTTCCTTTCTCCCAGTACTTAGACTCTACAATTACATAAATACTATATAAAAAATGCAAAAGCAATATATTGTTTAATGCATGGCTCCATTTGATTTCTCCATCTTCATTGATTCACTGTTAATCCAAGAATTGATGTTCCTTAGCAAACTTCCAGTTATTTATTCATAACCTGAAAGACAAAAAAGAACAAATGCACATTTTTCTTTCTTACAATGGCAGCCTTTGAGAACTTCTGTTCAGATAACACACAAAAAACACCTGGAGGAAAAGCAGACTGAAGAATGATAGAAAGTGCTTATGTTTTCTTGCAGATGATAAAACTAATTCAGGGTGAGTGGTACTGGAAAAATGATACTAATACCCTTGAATCTGCAAGGTAAAAGCATGATGTTCAGTTGCAAATTATGCAGGATTAGGCCTTGATAAATACAGCAGTTCCAAGTAAAATCAGAGTCTAATATTTTTTCCTTACCCAAACAATCAGCTGTGGGACAAATTCTTGCATCATGTTAATGGAGAAAGTGAGAAATATGCATTTACTCCATACTGGGCTCAAGCTGGACTACAAGGAAATGGTTTAAAGTGTGTGTGAGTCCTCCTGTGTGTCAGAAATGTGCCACACACTGGGGCAGCAGTGCTGGACGTGAGGGTGGGGGGTCCACAGAGTGACATTCCCTGTTGCTGGTGTTATGTATTGACCCTGTGCAATGGGGAGCACCAGAGGACTGCAGAATTTTGGGGAAACCACAGCTCTGCACAGGAGAAAGTGCCCTTAACTCTGCTTTGAATGTCTGTGGCAGTTGTGGATTAGGACATTATCAGGCCTTTTAAACCACTGGGGCAAAACAAAGAAACTCCAAACCCCACCCTAACTAGAACCCCCTGTGCTGTTCTCAGGGGCAGGGAGCAGGTGGAGCGTGGCAGCAGTGGGTCACTCACACGCTGCCCGATGCTGCCTCCTGCCCTGATGGCATTTTCCAAGGCTTTGTCAAGGTGGAGCTGGGCTGCTCATCTCTCTCACCTGGTCACACAGCTACTGCAGGAGCCTTTCGTGGTCTGTGGCTCAGCAGCTTCATCCACCTTCTCCACTGAGCTTGGGAACGCTGACGACTCTGCCCGGTGGCTCTCCAGGGAGGGGCGTGGGCTCCCTGGTGACCTCTGCCTGATCTGCCCTCAGTGATCCCAAAGAAGAGCTCTGGAATGGAGCAGTTTGCATCCAAAATCTTCTGAAAGCCACTTGAGGCACTACTTGAAGGGTTTACATGGCACAGTGCATATGGGGCAGGAGACAGAGCAGGGGGACCCCAGGAAACCCCTTTGTTCTTTGCTTCTGTGTTCTTGAAAGCAAATGTCTCACACTGACCTCACCACAACGCAGATGTTTTGTCAGTGTCAGCTAGAGGCCAAAATAGATGTGCCTTCATGTCCTGGGATGCTGACCTCTTCATACTGCTGCTAGTAATTTAAAATGAGAGTACTGCACGCTCACACTTTATATCTCAGCTCTGGTCCAGCAGCTGAGGAAAACCTTAAGGAAGGAATAAAGATACCGGCTTTCAGGAAATGCGTGTTAAGACATTAAAGAGGTATTTCAACTGGACTAGCCTGGCTCGAAAAGAAACAAGATCATTTGTGTGGGAATGTTTTCATCCATTGTCTGAGGATCATGTCTGAACAAAGCGCACGAAGCAGGAAGCCAGCTGTCATTTCAGCAGGGTGGTGGATGAGTGGTCTGAACACAAAAACAGAGTCAGACATGCCTGGTGTTGAATGCTAGCTCAGGCACTAGCCTGGTATGACTTTGGTAAAGTCATCCGTCATCTTTGTTGCTGTTTGCAGATCGCTCAGAACGAGGTAGTAATTCTCATCTACTCCAAAGAGTATTGTGAGGTAATTAATTCATCTGTGTAAGGCACTTCAAAGATTAAATTATTATTATTATTAATTTTATAAATTCACAACATGGTATAGCTGACTTTCATCCATTACTTAAAACCTCTTTGATCTAAATAATGCAGTCGCAATTCATTATATTAGCAACTAAAAGGGCAACTTCAGACACAACCTTAGAGGTGAAATGTCCTATTTCTCTCAACATCTCCACCTGGTTTGTAGTTCTAATAGTTGAAGGTTAGTTCAGGGTACCTGCAAAACACATTTCACTGCCTGTCCCTTTGAAACCGAGTGCAATGAAAAGGGTATGTACCAGGCAGATAATATTCCCAGACTGGAATTAGCACTGTGTCCTTGAATGTTATGCGTTGGTCAACCGTTAGCATCTCCCAAGATTAGCACAGTGCTCCCTGGAAGAAGGCAGGCTGACAAAGAGGGGAAATTGCAAGGGCTGTCCAAGTGGGTACAGCAGGAAAATGTTACGTTGGATGATGTAAAAATGTGAGTAATTGCTGGTATTTTGCATCAGGAAAGCATTGCCCCTACAAGTTAGAAAGCTGTTTCTGCTGACACTAGTGATTTTTTGTGTTTTTTTAGGAAATACTGTTTTTCTCCTCTGTATTCTTTTAGATTTTCTACTTTTGAAAGAAGCAAATGAGGAAACATTACCATTTGCAGCAGCTATAAGGTATGTCATACATGGCAGAGTTTGTTTTGTGAATTATGTGTGTGTAGCTGTTAGTGGGGGGACCAGGGTGTTTGAGAAGCAGAATAGGAAATATTAGAGGTTTAAAATCTCTCATCTGTGAGGAGCAGTGGGAAACAGTACCAGATGCATGTAGTCCTCAACAGGTGCAAAGAAATAATCCTATCAGCTGTTTGAAAGCCTTCCACTCTGTTACCTAAAGGGAGCCAAGAATTTGGGCCTCAATATCCAAAGTTGTTATCCATTTTACTTTCAATTAAAGTCCATGTTAGTCAGGACATCCACAGTGCTGCATGCACCAGGAGTGCTAATGTGACTGTGCTGCTGCTGTCCCCAGTAGAGCTGATATTTGATATAATGCAGCCCTTGAGCAGAGACTTTGTTCTTTGGTCTGGTGGTGTCTGTACCTGCAAATCTGCAAACTTCACAGTGACCATTCTACCTTCTACTTAGGAATGAGAAACTAGATGAGTCCTTCATGGCCCTGTTCTTCTACCTATCTTTTCACCAGGAAAAAAATTGGATTGCCCTGGAATAAAAATGCAGATCCTTGATTTTGTGAGTACAAGACTTTAGGGGCATAAGCACACAAAGCTTGCCCCAGCAAATCTGGAGGCACAGGGCAGTTGTTCAGGTCAGAATAGTGAGATGCTGCATATGAGCAGGGACTGTCTGCTATATTGGCCCAATATATATATGGAATACTACAGCGAAAGACCCCTTAGTGTCACCATTTATGTCTCCCATCCCCTTGTCCTGGGTGCTCTTCAGGACACAGGCTTCTCTCACTATGGAGAGGCAGATTTTCTGGCAGGGTTGGAACCCCTCTTTGCCCCAGCCTTTCCCAGAGTGGTATGTGCTGTTGTTCACATCCCATGGCACCCCATCCCAGTCTCCCTTTCAAGATGATGGCTGGGTCCAGTCCTGCTGCAATGGGGTCACCAAGTAACTTGGCTCCTCACGGTAATGCTGCAATTTGAATAAATCATTACTTCTTCTACCAGCATTAAATCTCTGCGAGTGCCCTGAACTGAATTACCATCCCTTAATGCCATTTCCGAGGACTAACGTTAGGATTCAGTCATTTCTGCCTGCAAATAGTCACAAATGAATCTGCTGGGTGTTAATTTGTGCTGTGGGTGACGTTGCTTTAAGACTTAATTTCTAAATACTTTGCAAAGCAGGTTCGGATGCCTCTGAGGTGCTAGAAACATGTTACAACATGAGGAATATGTGCTAGGAAAGCAGTTCCCAAGTTAGGGTGTGTGACCACACTTGCTGCCTTGCTGAGTG
Source organism: Myiotriccus ornatus (assembly GCA_036023395.1). NCBI lineage: Eukaryota > Metazoa > Chordata > Aves > Passeriformes > Tyrannidae > Myiotriccus > Myiotriccus ornatus. The sequence continues at coordinate 57,200,463 of JAYRBT010000177.1, read as the reverse complement.
GAAGTGCCAGGGGAATAGCTGAGGAGCTGCTGTGTTGGAGGGTTATATGTCTTGGGGAAAAGCGCTGAGAGTTACAAACCATGACTGTAAGAAACTTCAATGATTTTCTGGAGTCTATAATAATCTCTGTGAACTGATCGACCATTTTTTTAAAACACATAATGATTACTTACTTCACAGTTCATGAGGCCTTGATATAAAGAGGGGCAGATTTATGTGGATTTATCTGGATTGAAGAAAAGAGTGCTGGAGGATTTGGTGGCCTTAAGGAAATGATTTGTTCTACATCCATAGATCGACAGGTGTTTCATTGTGCGAGGAATAATTCGTAAATAAAGAAAATTATCAGCACAGTTCAATACACAATAAATACAAGTAAGAAAAATAAAATTGCAAAAGGCAATTTGAGGTCCTATATGATGTTGAAGTTCAACTTCAATTGTTTTGGCATCTTAGCGCACTTGGAGAAGCAGGGAGATATTAGTCATGGTGTGAAGTGCTTTCTGATATTACAATCTTCTTTCCCTATTCAAGACCTCCCGTTTCGTGTCATCCACATGGTCTAATTATGAACTTATATGTGCTATATTTCAAATCAAATGTAGCAAGGACTGTCTTTCCCCTCCTGTGGAGTAAAGTTCTGGAATGGTCTTCCACTAGGAGGGAGCAAGGGCAGGCTGGAGAAAACTGTGTTTCTCAAGGTGGAGTTCTGAGATCTTGTGAAAGGGATTTTGTAACTACAGAACAGAATCATAATGACATAAAATCACACTTGTGATAAGAATCCTTGGGTTTGTGATATGCTGATGTATTTGAGCAAATGTGAAAGAAGATTGCATAGTCATTTGTTTTCCTCTACCTATCCCACATAAATCCCATGCTCAGGGCTGTCACTAATGGCCGGCTCAGGAGGAAAACTCCTCCTCCTTCCTCCAAGATATAATTGAGTTTCAGAGGCTCTTTGGCTTTCCTGTGTACTACTGGCAATGTGCCACAAGGAGAGACAGACAGGAGGCAAGACATGCCAGTACCACTTCGTGTTTCTCGTTAGTGGTGCCTGTAATTTGCTCCCAGTTAAGCCGACAGACAGATTACTTGGAGACAGGGCTCGGTGACCCACCTAGTCCTTTGTCAGCCTCCTGTTCTCGAGTGACAGACACATCCAGTGCTCTGCAGTCCTCCAGCTGCTCTTCCTGTGGACCCAGTGTGATAACCTAATGACACAGAAAGCAGCACTGGTTATTCCTGCTCCTCGCTGGTGTGTTCGGGGATTCCTGCCATTTGGGCTGCCTATTTGAGGTGCTTAACTCATCTGTTGGGTCTAATTTTGTTGACAAGGAGCCGGACCTGATGGTCTAAATAACTCCTCAGCCATCTTGAACCTAGACCACATAGAAATATCAATGTCCACAGTGCCTCAAGGGACTTCAGAATCCATTGCTTTTGTGCATTAAACTGTCTTTGGAAAATAAAGTATTGGAAGGGGTTCCTGTCAGAGAAAGCCAGGATGAATCTGGACATCTTTCGCTTCTTGTGACTCTGTCTTTTGTTGATGCCATGCTGATTCTTTGTAAATCCCAGCCTGAGGCTTTCATGATTTTTTCTAGGTTCGGGAAGATCTTGTAAACTAACTTCAAAAATAACCAGCCAGCTTTCCAAAGCAGCTAGAATGAGGCCTTCCCCTGCTGGAGACAGCTTGGGAGGATTCACCTCTGAGATATGTGACTGTAAGAACAAAAACTCACCAGAGGTGGATGAGACATGAATGGAACAAGGGCTATTATTTCTGTCCTGCATTTTCTTTCTCCTTTAGTTTCTGTTTCTGCTTCCAACCCTTTCATGTCTCTTGGGGGAAATCTGCTGAATTTCGTTAGCAATTATCCTTGAGAAGCCCGGAGTAGTTGTCCTAATTTATTAAAGGGGGCTTGTGTAGGAAGCTTTAGAGCTGGAGCCCATCAGGGATAGGGCAGATAAAACCCACTCTCCGGAGTGTGAGAGGAGGCTGGTAGCTTTTAGGCCAGCAGCACTCCCAGGCACCTGCAGACAGTCAGGTGGATTACAGGGGAAGGAGAGGAAATGGAAAGCTCTTTGGTTTGGAATTTCCTTAGTGTTTGATCTGAATTGGTTTAAAATACAGGCTTGCGGTGTCAGCCGTTCCTGTTTGGGGGCGGTCCCAAAAGCACTTCGTGTGCCTGTTTGAAGAGCAGTAAGTGGTGTCTCCGGGTGAGCCAGACCCACAGCTCCAGGCTGCCCGGTGACAAAGCCGGTGCCTGGGGATCCCAGCCTCCAGGGCTTTCATGCTGGCTTCAGGAAGGGCTCATAAGCTACGCAGGATCAAAGACGGCAACCTGACGGGCTTATATGTTGTGTGAGGCAAGAAGGACTGTCTGGGCCCAAGCCCCAGGCCTCGTGTCCCCACCAGCACTGCCCAGCTGCTCTGGAAGCATCTGATCCCAGCCACGCTACAGAGGGGTCCCCTGACTGTGGTGTCGTGCAGCACGTTTGTTTAGCTGCCTGAAATTCACACTTACTTCACTCTTTCTGCATCCCTTCTGTCCAGAGCCCTTCCCTGAAAATTGTTCTGCTTTTTTGTTTTAAAAAGGACTACGATATTTTTGGAGAAGATGTGCTGGCGACGTTAAGTGTGTCCAGGATCTACCTTGCCAAGGTGTACTGTAGCCTTATCCTCAGATGAAGCACGGCACAGCAGCACCACGTGCCTGGTGGAAAGCAAGCCAGTCCCTTCTGGGCACTCTGGCTGTGTCAAGGGCCTCAGTAGCCCAGGGTCAAGGTCTCTGTTGCATGACACAAGTGAATGCCCAGGGTAATAAATGTCTTGTGAGCCAAAGAGTCACAGAGGGCTATGGGACCATGAGACAGAGAGGCATCCTGATCTTCCTGCAGATCTGTCTCATCTCGTAACTGGCTCCAAAAGTGTTTCTGGTGAGCTGCTGCCAACTGCGTTGGCCACAACGAGCTGCAACAGAGCTCTGGATACCAGACTGGAGAGCTCCAGCCCTGGTATGCGGAAGTGTTGCTGAATATACAGAGCAGAAAACTTCAATGGGCTCAACATGAAAGTCAACAGGGCAAAAATCACTGCCAGCCCTGGATCTTACCCCTGCCACTTCCACTTAAATAAATCTTGAAAGCAAATCCTTAGGTGCCTGCTGGTTGCCACTGATCTTCCTCTTATGCCAAGTTTGAGATAGTATAAAGACTAGTCTAGCAAGTGAGGGAGACTGTGAACCTGAAGGGCAGCAAGTGCAGGGAATAGAGGTAAGAAGAGGTTGTGCTTGGGCATTGGAAGTGTAGGATTCCCACCTCTGAGTGGGGAAGATAGTGCATGGCTATTTCAGAGTGTTGGAGACCAGCCACTCTTTAGATGTGATGATCCCAACCATGAACTGAAATGGGAGACGAACTCGTAGTGAGATCTCAAAAAAGAACCTGAAGAAGGCAGGACAGGATGGGAAGGCAGAGAAACTAAGGGAATGATGAGGACAAGAAAAGGGGATTTTTAACAGGCGGTGAAGGTGGTGTGATTTAACCCCAGCCAGCAACTAAGCACCATGAAAAAATGGTTAATGGAAGGAGGGTGTAATGACAGAGAGATCTTACACCGTGCTAGTGCCAGGGACTCTTTCCTCAGCCATGCATGTTCCCACACAATGTTTCACTTCCTGGGCAGCAGAAAGGAGCTGGCAGTCCCCACACGGCACTCCACTCCCTTGGGATCTTCTCAGAGACGCTTTAGGAAAACTTTTTCAGTCAGTTGGTGTGAAACTGCTGCCAGTCTCCCAGTGGAGTCACAAACATGCACCTGCCTTCCTGCAGCACAACTTCAGGCAACCTTGCTTCTAGCTGGGGTGGGGGAACCTGGATTTCCTTCTGATCACAAGGAGAAGGTAACCCATGAAATGATGGAGTCAAAGGGGGGCTGAAATTGCTGTCCCAGCAGGGCTTCCATCCCACAAGGTGCTGGACACTGAGAATTAAGAATGTGTTCCCTTTGCATCCTGGCACGCCAGAACTTCACTGGGCACTCTGGGAGCAGTCTTCCCTGCCAGATTCCTGCTCCCAAATCCTGCTGAGCAGAGGCAACCTTCTCACTGGTTGGACAGGGAGGGTCATTTCATTACTTGTTGAGTAGCCCCAGTCTCTGTACTTTTAAGCATCAGTTGGAGGAACTTCCTGAAGTGACTTGGATCCAAGAACTGGATGCAGCTGGATGAAACAGCCAGTTAGCTCTGCTGCCTCCTCAGTCACTCACATTGTCTGGCAGATGGGAATGACCGAGGCACAAAAGAGATCTAGTGGCAAAAAACCACCAGCGTTGAAGTGAGAGAAACTGTGTTCTTTAATATTTCCATCACAGTGGTGGTTGGAGGCTGGCAGTGGCTGGGATGTTGGTGTCCAGGCTATGAAAACACAAAGGCTGGAAAAGAGCTGTGTCTTAAAGCCTTCATGAGGTAAGAAAGGTGCTGTGTGAGGAGAGACCTCAGTGAGTTAGTCATAGCAGGGTGGCTGACTACAGCTGCCTTCAGAGTCAGGCTAATGCTGAGCGGGTTAGAATATAGGACACTTCCCATACCATGCTGCAATTATATGAACATAATCTTTTCCAGGATGACTCATTTTCAAGCCTCAAATGTTATCTGGATCCTCCCAAACCATTATATGAACTGCCAAATACAAGAGCTAAGGGACAGAACTGATTAACACTTAATTATAAAAGATGGTTCGGAATTTTTTGAGCACACACGGGTTTGGGTGAAATGGAAACTGTGGGGAAGGTTGCTTTTGCTAAGTTACTTTTTAAAATGAGAAATGTTTAGACTAAGAAGCCGAGGAACTCTTGATGATGCATCACCCCCAGTTTTACTATATTTCCTTATAACCCAACTATGGGTTCATAACGGTGTTGAAGCTTTTGCTTTTCACTCCAATTCACCATAGAAACCAATGAAATATTATACTATGTTGGTAAAGTGCTTTCTCTGCCAGATCTGCCAGATGTCCGTGTGTTCATGCGAAAGTATTGATTTTTCATGGAAGTGGTTTCTCTACAATTTTAAAAAGAGAGGCTTAGGTGAAGAGCATCTTCATCTTAACCATTCACATGCTGTATAAAATGCAGCATTAATCCTATCTTGATACTATCCAGACTGGAATTTGAGAGAATTCCTCCAGACCTGTTATTTGTATATGTTAGCATTAGTCCCTTTCGTGCCTCCGATGCTACGGAAGGAATAGGTGTGTCTGGCTTTCTCCTTTTAAGTGGATGGGGATTGTGCAACCTTCCGGTAGTGCCAGTTTCCTTATGGGCATTTGTCATAATGGGAAAAATACAGAGTGTTCCCGAGTGTTCCCATCCACCAGTGGGGCAAACACAGCCCTTACTGATCCTTGGATCTGGCTTGATCCATGGATAGAGTCCCAGCTGTGGTGGCAGGAGCTGCTGAATGGAAGCATTTCTTCCTCACGTGCCCCTGTGCACAACAGTAGCTCTTGAAGACCTCTGAAGCCATTATCACCTTGCATCCAAACCCCACACTTACTGCCCTGGCTGCCCTTGGCTGTGCTGCTCTCCTGTTTTGTGCATGAACTCATCCCATCCCCTTCCCAGCTCAGAGAAATCAATATTACTGTATCAATACTGTAATCAGCATTACTGTGTTACTAGAAGGCATGATGTTTTTTGCTCACTCTTTCAAATTTCTTACAAGTCCCATCCTGAAGCCTGTTGCTTCAGGATGTTTTCCTGACCCTTTCTGTATTTTCCCAATTAGCAACTGTGCCCAAGACATGGGAGGTGCCTCTTAGTTCGATACTTATTTTAGGAAACTTGACTTCAATTGGTTCTTTTGCCTTAGTACCTCACCTCAGGGCAGAAAGCACTGGGAGAAAGAAGAGTGAAGACCCTTGGCCTTATCTGACTCTAATTATTAGTGTTATTTTCTGTTCCTGGCTTTTACATATGTTTTACTGCTAAACTAGAGTCTCAGTTCCAAGACACTGCATGAGCTGTATAATGTTAAAGGTGAAGCTGGGCTTCACATTTAGGTTTAAGGACCTGAGGTCTCTTTAGGTTTCTCCAGTCTGATAGTCTGAACACAGAATGCTGTGATTTACCAGAATACTTAAAGAACCCAAATAATCAGAGGTGTTCTGGGAGTTCTCTTTAGCAAAGGGCCATTCTGTGTGTGCACAGTCAAGCTTCTTTACCCTTGCATGATATGTGAAGTGTCAGCAGGATTACGTCTGGTGGGAGCCAGGTAGGGAGATATGTGGTCCTCTTGATCAAACAAATCAGTAAATGGAAGTCTAAACATAGTAAATAAAGCTATAGGGCTGAAAGTATTATCTTCATGGACTGCTCTGCATTGATGTTTCTGGGGTGACGGCAGCTGGGGATGCCCTCAATGTGTGGAACACTTGATGTTATCAGGAAGATAAGGGGCACATCAGGAGTTGTGAGTTGATGTGGAGACAGGCTTTCCTGTGTGTCTGGCAGGACCAAGCCAGATCTGTGGGGATCTGTAGGCTAGCAGGGAAAATGTGCTTGCGTTTCCACGGGGGTGAGTTGTGCCATCTCCAGGAGAACTGAGTGGCTGCTGGAATGTTTGCAGCACCCTCTGCTTAATGGCTGCCTCCATGGTAGACTGTCATTTGGCTTTGTGTGACAACCCCGGGCTCAAGTGGGGGGTGAGAGCATCTCTCAAGCTTCCACTGGGCAAATTGTTGCTTCTTTAACAAAGGCCCTTTGTCGTTCTTGGTCATGTTTCACATCTTTTCTTGGAGATACATCAGGCACCTCCTGCGTGATTTTCAAGTTTATTGTCTCAGCCTTGGCCTGGCTTTGTGCCCCCCAGTAACTCTGCTTGTTGCTCTTCCAGTGCTGTCAGGAAGAGTTTTTTGTTGACTTCAGTGGGAACTGGGTTAGATCAGCACTGACCACTTTTGAGAGGCCCACGCAGAGTGCTCAGTCTAGATAGCGTAGCAGGGGAGCCTCGCCCGCTCATCACATCCAGCTTTGTTCTCTGTCAGACTTAATTAACTGAGCCACACAATATTTTGCATTTTCTCCTTCTGAGGCAATGCAGAGGTCCTGTCTTTCTCCTGGACAGTAGGTCTCTGCATGCTGGTAATGAGGATCTACCAGCAACAACTTTATTGCCCTGGTGAAATGCCAGCTTGGCATAACCCCATGAGTCATACTCAATGCTCTGTTCAGAGAACTGAAAGGACAACTGCTGCTATTAATTTTGTGCTCTTGTTCACTGCCTTAGGAGAAAAACATCACTGCAGAAAGACTGGAGCTTTGAGGAGAGAAAGACACAAAGATAAACGGAGAGTGTGACTGTCAGCCCAGAGTGTGTCCCTCCCTTGCACATCCAAATGCTTCTTTCCTTTTTGGTTCTCCCAGTAGTTTACATGTAGGGCAGAGCACCTAGGATAAAATTTAACCTCCAGGGCCTAGGTGTACCTGTAAAATCCCATCTCTTTGCCCTTCAGCCCAAACCTTTTGCCCTTGGAACCCTAAGCTGGGGAGTTTCAGTCCCTTGGTGGCTCGTGGACTGCAGGCAGTTCCCACCACAGCCTTAGGTTCCTCTGAGCTGTCTGCTCTGTATATTTCTTCTTATCATTGCCTCGTAGTTTCATCTCTGTAGGTAAGAAAATGTACAGTCTTTCATTTCCATTGCCCTTGGTGACATTTCTAGGTGCCAGTAACCTCCTGGCCTGCCACATACAGCCCTATCAGCCATTTATGAGACATGCTGTGCAGCAGAGCTTCAGTAGATTAATGCAAAACATCTGGACCCAAATTATACTTTGTACTTCATAAACTGGGAAGCTTTTCCTTGAAAGAGGGGAACTGTGGATTCAATCCTAAGAATACCCAGCAGACCCAGCAATGCCATCTTTTCAAGAACAGACTTTGTAGAGATTTGATTTATTGGGAGTTGATTCAGCTTATGCCAGGGATAAAAAATGTTAAGTAGGAGTGGAAAAATAGATTTTGTTTTTTTAATCTGAAAGCAGACATGTGGAGGTGAGATGCAATGAATTTGTATTTGGTTGTGATATTTTCCCTGATAATAACAGTGTAATTCAGGGTAGGGACCACCTTGTCTACCTGCTGCTGCCTGAACACTATCTGTCCAGTCAGACCATGCCCTTCAGCTTCCTCAACAGCCCCTGTGGAGTAAAGAGGCTCAGCCAGAGGGTTAATTGTTGCTTTTTGAAATAGACGTGTGTGATAGGAACCTTACAAAGTGGCTCATCCCCTCAGTCTCTTTCTGTTGATTATTGAGGGAAACAGGTGGTGATCCCACTAGCCAAGACTAAGCCAGACTCGTCAGAGTTGAGCAAGATAAAATCCACCTGAGCTCACTCTGTTTCTAGCCTCATCTGTCTGCATACCCTTAAAAAAACAGTCCTTTCAAGTCTTCACTGGTGCATGCATGGTAAAGTTTGACGCCAGATGGTTACTGGCATTTTAGTGGGGTCGTGTCATCCTGCACTCTGAGACTGAGGAGAGACATTGTGGTCTTCAAAATCCTCATGAGGGGAAGTGGAGGGGCAGACACTGATCTCTTCACTCCTGGTGACAGTGACAGGACCCAAGGAAACAGCATGAAGCTGTGTCAGAGGAGGTTTAGGTCGGATACCAGGAAAAGGTTCTTCACCCAGAGGGTGGTTGGGCACTGGAACAGGCTCCCCAGGGAAGTGGTCACAGTTCCAAGCCTGACAGAGTTCATGAAGTGTTTGGACAATGCTCTCAGGTACATGGTGTGATTCTTGGGGATGGTTCTGTGCAGGGCCAGGAGCTGGACTTGATGAACCTGTGGATCCCAGTGGGACTCTGGGCCTTTTTCTCAGTGAAAAAGGAATCTGCATTTCCAGTTTAGGGTTTCTACAT
>JAYRBT010000177.1:57168863-57182956 GCA_036023395.1 Myiotriccus ornatus | reverse complement strand
CAAGTTGCCCAGAAAGTGTCTGCAGTTTCTATTCTTTGAGGCTTTCAAAAGCCAGCTAGATGAGGCCTTGAGAAACTGTTTCATTAAGCAGAAGATTGCATGAGATTCCTGCAGAAGTCCTTTCCAACTTATTTTTTTCTATGATTCCCAATAAGCAACTGAATGTAAACGTAAGATCCCCTGGAAATGTGCCTTAAATTGCGCAACACTGAATGTAGCGTGTCCTAAATGCCACACAGCCCTCAAATCACCCATGAGACATGGGAATCTAAAGGAGAGGTAGCAGTGGTGGCCCAGGGACTGGAGCTGCTAGAAAGGTCTCTAAACTGTGGTTGTGAGGATTAGGAGGGTTTAAACAGTGTTTTCTGCTGCTCCACTCTAATCAGTCACCCTTTAGGTGTGCTGTAGGCGCTGCGGGACTTCCTGTACTGAACCTCCTAGTGCTCACTCAGTGCGCTGGTGTCACACTCTCCAAGGACTTCATGAGCCCCAACAGATCACTCTCAGATCTGACCCTAACAGATCTCTCTAACAAGAGTCCTATGTGGGCTGAGACCTTGCTTAAGACTGAGTTAACATGAACGTGATCAATTGTGGCAGCTCACAGCGGATCTGTTCTTGCTTCATGGAGATGGCAGAGCTTACTGGCACAGCAGTGAGTGCAGTGAAGGTCTTGCCACTTAGGAGTTACCACAGACAAGATCTCTGAAACATACCTCAAGCAGACCCGGGTTTTCTTGTTATGCTTTTACGTTGTCCCTGAATGGCTGCTGCTTCAGATGTTGCACAGCTGCTGGTTCAGCACATTCATACATGCAGAAAGGCTACTGTAACCACCTTAGGTTTAATTTAGGTTTAATCAGTGTTTTGGATGTGTGAACATTTTTTATTTCAACACTATTTCAGAGAAGTTTTGTTGGAGGCTCCTTAATCCTCTGGAGACTTCCAGTTGGAAGCACAAGCAGATTTTTCCAGGCCTGTACCAACAGACCATGTATCTGGACAAACAAGACACTCCATCCCCTGCTGATAGTACATGGAGCCACGAATGCCCTGGAGCAAAACCCAAAAAATTTCTGAAGCCTTTCTGTGGATGATGAAATCCTGGAGAGTAAAACCCTACAAGAACCAAGCTTAACTTTGCAGTAAGGATGTAATTTTGAACAGGACAAAGTTGCACCTGCCTTTTAGCAGTGAAAGAGACAATTTAGATCATCTCTTTAAATAGTAGCCCTTCTGCTTGATGTTGAGTTTGAACTTCTGTCCTATGACAGTTCAAATGTGAGTCCCATGTACAACCTTTCAGAACTTGTATAACTCTGGAAAGGTGAGAAACCTTGCTGGGAGTATGTCTGCATTAAAATAATGGGGGTTCTGTGCAATTCTAAGTGTTCATTTCCAATCTGGCCTCAATTGCTGTGTTATATCCCCTTGGCATGAGTAGAATTAACCCAGAATCATAGAACTATATTATTTTTTTAGTTTTATACTTCCTTTCCACAGTCAGAAACACCTGATTTTTGTGACTAGAATACCACACAAGAGGGGACATTCTGTTCAAAGAAGACAAAACTGATGTACAACACTGAGCAGAGGGTTGTAGCAAAGCAGGGAAGTCATGTGAAAATCCAGGATTCTAGCTTTAATATCAAGAGTAATTTACTGCTTAAGTGGTCTTACATGTAATACAATAGGCACTGCAGGATAAGAATTGTTTCTGGGTTGTTGGATTTTTTTAATTGGAAAACATCACTGAAAGATTCCTTTCAAAATAAACATCACTGTTCCTGGGAAAGCAAAACAGATGAATTGGCTGTGAGTTCTGCATTTCTCAATAATCTAATTTAAAACAGAACGAAGAAGAAAGGAATCAGTGGAATAGCAACCTCATAGAGTAAAAGAACATAATGCAAGTGTTAAGAGGACATTTACAAACACCATCATTAATGCCAAAACATTGGTTTAGCTTTTCAATGAGTTCTAGATGCATTTTTGTCAGTTACATTGAAGGTCAGAAACTTGCCCAAATACTGTATTTTCTCTGTGGTTTCGCATTCTCCTCTGAGGTATCATCCAAGCCAAACTCACCCTTGATGAATTAATATCAGTGGACTCACATGCCAGGAGTGCAGCCCTTTCAGTACCCATCAGGCTAGTATAAATGGGTATTTGATTGTCCAGTTTGCAGAACTGACCCCTGGCTCTCACTCAAGCCACCCCCTGCGACACAACATGGGTATTATGGACCTGTTGCACCCATTTTTCCCCTCACTGTCCCAAGTACCTGCAGACCTCCCCATCCAAACTTGTGAGATACATTCAGGTAAAATATGCCACTTGGCTTAGCCCAAATCTTTTCATTATGCTTCTGTTCTCAGTGAGATCAGCCATTTCTATGTTTTAGTTCACTTGTGCCATCCATAAACCTCCTCTGGGGGTACAGGGCATGGCTGAAACCCCCAGATGGGGCCCTGTGAGAGAGGGGGGGGCTGCTGAAGAGACCCTGTGGCTGCAAGGGAAGGAGAGAGAGGAGTCCACATGGGTGCTGGTAATCTTAGCTGGAAACAGCTCTCACAGCTCTGAGGAGAGAGGCAGATGTTGGATATGGAGCACTACTACTCATGGTATACTTGCAAGTGGGTCCCATCTCCTCTGTGTCACCATCTTGGAGGGACAGAGGGGAGCCCCATGGCTTCTGAAGTCACACATGCTTTTTGCCTTTCAGGGGAAGACAAGGACCCTGGCTGGAAACAGCCAGCACAAGACAGCCAGTGGAAGGTACTTTCAGTGAACAGCACGGAGTTATTTTGGTCTCACACTATGCACTACCTTTGCTATTTATCCCCCAGTGTCTTTTCTAGTACTGTGTTTATTTATACTCACACAACAACAGCCCCCTCGGTGACAATGTCAGTAATTCTCAATGCAATGGCATTTGTAGTGGTGAACAAAAGGCAGGAGCCGGTCCCCATCAGTGGCAGGGTGTCCAGTGACGATGGCACTATAGCACAGAGAACTTGGAAATTCTTAGCTTGCTCTCACCTGGAAAAGGAATGGAAAGAGGGAGATGGAACTCAAAAAAGCAAGATGAAAAGGCATCCCCATAGAGGCTTAGGGGTTTTGCCAAGAGAATTAAAAATGTTTTACAAGGAATCAAGTAGGTTTATAGGAAATTTGGAGATCTATGTATGCCAAGGGCTTCTCATCCTTCCAAGGCAAAGCTGTTAGTACGGCACTTTTTAAAGTTACTTCCTGAGGTATCCCAGCTCAACTCACTCAATTCATGCTCTAGTGATGGTATTGCAGTTTGGCAAAAGGGAGATTCATTGTGGCCAAAAACTTACCATTTTACTCTCTTTAGGAGAGAAGTGATTCTGTGAGATTCAACATATTCAGCTATTATTTACATCAAAGAAATGAGCTTGTTCTTTTGATGACCTTGGAAAAATGCAACTTGACTTGTTTGAGCAGGGCATTTTAAAGGTTTTTAAAAATGCTATTTGATAATATTATGCAATAATCAAGGCACACACAGCATCTGGACCTGCATGTTCTGTTGGCAAGTGTGCCTGCCTGTTCAGAGGGGCACAAATTTCCTGGCACTGATGAGAGTGATACCTCAGGGCTTTTTGAGGATTAAGCCTTGGTTCCCTGTGCTGACATTCTCCATAAAGGTCAGTTAGCATTTCCCATGTCCGCTGTCAAACTCACTGACACTGAGCCCTTCTCTTTTGCTAAAGATGATTCAGGCCTTGGAATATGCCCTTGACGAAGGAGCTATTTTGGTTTCAGAACCAGCTGTTTCTCTGGTGCAAATTGGTGTAGCTCTGATTTAAGTCAAAGGAGAGGAGTTTGACAACTTTAGCTGCTTTGCCACTATATCTGTTTTGGCAAATCCTCCTCTCAGAAGCACAGCTTATATCCACAAGAGTGCTTAGAGTGGTAGGTCTGATTCCTGCTCCCTGCGTGAAGGGATGCAGAGAGGAAGAGGCTGCTTGGCTGATGTAACAGTGCCAGTACAAGCCTTTATCTGTCATGATTATGGGTGTTTCTTTTGGAGTCATGATGGAAAAGGCTAGTCTGGCAAATCCTTTGAGTGTGGGCCAGGCCTGAGTACCTGGCTGTATATTTAGATGTCCCCTACCGTCATTTTCAGTCTGTGTGCTGAGAGATCTGTGGGCTTCTCTGTTTGGCATTATCTCCTTAATGCCTTAAAAGGGTCTCTTAAACCACCCTTTCCCTTGTCTCCCTGCTCTCTGTGCCTTCCCAGTGTGCCAGCTGCAGTGCCATGCTGTCAGTCATAGCTTTTCCTTGTAAAACCTGCACCTTCCTCCCAGGCAGGTCTGTCCTCCCTACAGTGCTAATGCTCCTCACAGCTCAACAGTAATCCCTGTCCCGCCAGCTCCACTCCATGCCATCTGTGTGAATGAAGCCCCTCCTTCAGCCCCCAGGCCTGCTAAACTTGTGCTTTGCTTGTTTCTTGGATCAAGTCACATTCATCATCTCCCCTCCTTCATGGTCAAAGAAATCTCTGCCTTTATCCATGTCTTCTACATAATATAGGAGATCCAACCAAAAAAGAGTAAGGTGCTTTAATTAACCCTATCTCCATCGTATTGCTGGATAACTTGAGGCCAGCAATATCTGGTGGGTAGCCCAAGGCCATAAAGGCAGTCTGTGTCAGAATATGCATTTATATCCAGCTTTCCTGAATCCCAGACCCTTATCTTAGTCATTAGAGCACCTCTAACAGCTCTCTGCCTCACTTTTCCCTGCATGTACTAATGAATATTTTTCCTTTGATATTTAACATTTTCAGTCATGAACTCTTTGTATACTCAGATGCAGCTTGAAAAATCCATGATTTCCCCTTACAAAAGCAATGGAAGCATATATTTCTGATGAAATTTGGCTTCTTCAGCTAAAGGATCAGCAAAGAAAGTTTTTTCTGTTGCTGCATTTTCCTTAGTTCTTGAAATCAGCCCTGAGACAAGTCCACTTGTTTGACATCTGCTGATAAACTGGGATCATGAATATAAAATCCAGACTTCTTACATCAGTCTGAACATACCAGACATTCTCTAGGTCAGTATTTGAAAAAAGCTATCACAGGCAGCTTATGGGGCAGGAGTGGATTTCATACATATGACTTATGTTCTAGTTTTAGCATAGGAATATCTGAAGCATGTATCAGTGACTCATTTGTTAAAATACTGAATCTTGAGGCAAGGAAATTACCTTGCTGATAGTGTTTCTGTACTTTCTAGTATGTGTCATGGAAAAAACTGTCGTGCCAGACTTTGCCTCTGAGGATGGCCATATTCCTTTAGCACCTGTTGATTAACACAATAACTTACTTTTAATTATTAAGCATGATTGAAGCCTCTGTGGGTATTTCCAATAGTTGCTGGAATGCTGAGATAGTGGATATTTACCTGTTCTGGCCTGCTGGGCTGGAAGAACCCAGAAGGAGTTATTTGTTTACATTAAGATTCCCATTCTGATGAAGTTTGCCTCAGAAGACTCCACAGCTGGAGGGTGCTATATCTGCTGATCTGGATCAGAGCTGCGCTGCTCTTCCAGACCTCCTCAGGTCTGGCTAGTTTTTGTCATTTTGGTCTCTCAGAACCTTTTCTAGTAAAGAAATAATGCAAAGCCTCTTACACCCAGGAGGAAATGTCAGCTCGGTGGGATTAGGTGACAGTGACGGGCCAAAGTGGCAGCATTGTGTTTGGAGGGAGACTCTGATGGGTCATGGTCCTGTGGCAAATAACAGGTCGAAAACAAAGTATGAGCTACCCAGAGGAATTGCACAGAGTTAGATGACATCTCCCTAGCCTGGCTTTCTCTCCAAGACCCCGTAATGCTGAGGCAGCTGTCCCATGGATCATGGTGCAGGAGGGTGGTCAGGCAGAAGGAAAGGGGACATGGTGTGGTGCCACGGGTACGTGCGCTATGAGCTTGTCTGCAAAAGAATTTGGACGAAAATGTCTCACCTTCAAGTCACAGGATTTGATGGATTGGATTGGGCAGATGAAGATATGCAAGGGACCCCAGAGTAAGCCATGCCGTTCTGGATGCCACATGTCAGCATCCCCCGCTGTGTCAGTAAATGAAAGAAGAGCTCTGTTGATGTGGAGAATACGTGTCTGAAGCCAGTTACATCAGCTCTGTCGCAGCTCCAGGCATGTTGTAGCAGAAACGCAGGATTTCAGCAATGCTGTTCAAGGTTCATGGGCTTTTCAAAAGAACTGTCAGTGCAGGCCAGTGCTGTTTGCACTGCAACTGAGTGAAAAATGTTGTGGAGAGAACAGGAATCAGCAGGTTAGGATTTTATTTCTGGGATGGAAATAGAACATTTCTGCCTTGTGATTTCCCAGCTTAAACTTCATGTGGACATTGCTCAATTTTTTTTATTATTGCTATAATTTAATTGTGGGATTTGCTCTTTGGAAACAACCAAACAAACTGAAAACAAAACACATCAACCATCCAGTTCTGTTATTTAAAAGAAAATTTGTTAGCAGGATATGTGCACTTATTAAATTAGAATGTTTATTAGTTGCTCATTTACTCCTTCAACTATGAGAGGAAGCATTTCTTTCTCTTCTCTCCCAACCTGCTTCTGTCTGGGAAAGCTGATAATATCTCGCTTTTAAACTGCAATTCCTCCTCCTGTTTTTAGCAGACCTGATGGTTGCAAATGAAAGGTGACCACAGAGGGAGTGGCTAAAGTGTCATTGTTGAATAGGCTGATGATTATTAGTCATGGTGTATATTGGGAAAGGCTCTTCATAATTTTATATGCCATAAAAATAGTTTGGTTTTGCTCCGAGTCCACTAAACTGCTGTTTCAGCTGGATATTTGTTGCAGCTTGCTGCATTACAAAATCCTTGGTCATCTGGATAGTATTTCTGTAGCAGGGGTAAAAAGTCATGGTAGTAGCTCTAAAGCTTTATTAGGAAGAAAGTTCTATGCTTACTGTTTAGCATGGGATAGACTAGGAAGGGAAGATAGTTTGTTAGAAATGCCAACACTGTAATTTTACCCTTTGTTTTGGACATCCTTTCCACTTATATCATTTATAAAGCCCCTCTCAGTAGGGGCTTTATGTAAAATATCATAGGCAAAAATGTATCGGAACATCCTCTTCCTCTATCTCTCCCTTCCAAAAGAAAACATGGAGTAGTTAAGCTTTACATTTTCTGAAATGCTTCATGCATGTGGCTGTGGAATTGAACATGCTTAGAGCTCTCTGAAATACTTCTCATGCTGCTATAAATATACACACTTTACTAACAACTTGCATTATTGGCAACATTGTTGTCTACTGTACTCATTTCAAAAATAATGGTTTTGTGTAATTCTCAGCAATATGATACAAACATAACCCCTGTAATGAAAAACTGGTTCAAAAAGGGACTGAAGACCTCATTGTTCGGTCGAATACATAATCTGCTGACTGCTCTGTTCAATTTGGGCTTCAGACTGTAAACTCCTGGGTCAGGTTTTTTATAATCTTGGTGTGAGCCGACTGATTGAAGCACAGACAATGGAAGGGTAAGCCAAAGGCTCCAGATCTTACTGGCATATTGTTGTATCAGATTCCCACTTCTAATTTACTGGAAAAAAATACGTGTTTAACTCATAAGATGGGGAAGAAGAACTCAAAATCTGTGATTTTAATGGGGACAGGTGGTAGTCTGAACTTCCAGCACCTGGAAACAGAGAGCCAAGAGATGTGAAGCAACTGATCCTCCCAGGGTAGTGCTAATTTCCAGACCTGTTCCTCACTCAGACCATCAGTGCTGCAGCTCCCAATTCCCAGCTAAGGAAGGTGACCTGTAAAATACAGGAGAGAGAGACGATCCCAGCCCTTTCTGAGTAACACAGAGATGGGCGTGGCCATGGTGACAACACTCCCCCTTTGTGCTACTGATGTGGCCTTTTTTCGGAAGAAATGGCAAGATTTACTGCTTTAGGGATGGATCCTGCTTTGCTTATGGAGGTTTAAGGAACTTCTTCCTTGTGGTGAGAGTGGGGAAGAAAAGATGTGGCTTGCACTGCAGTAGAATTTTTTCTCTTAAAATATTTTATAATTAAAAAAAAAATTTACGTGTTCACTGAGACCTAAACTGATTACAAGTGTCTCCTTTTGAAAACTGTGGCAGATTTTATCCTTTTGATAATTCCACATTTAGAGAAAATATTTTTAAAAAATTTTTTTTTTTTTTTAATTTAGGCTGACTCAAATTATTGGTATGAAACAGCTTGATTTAGTCCAAGCTTTTTTTATGGCTGCCCTCTGAAAAATGTTATTTGTCTAATTTGTTCAACTAATTCAAGCCAGGAAATCTGCCAAATGCTTGAAAATTCTCCAGTGACAGGAAATTATTACCCTGTGACTTCTCTAAGTCTAATGGTGTTTCCATTTAGCTTGCTCGTAGCTTTGGTAGTGGACAACAACTTGTAGCATTGACTGATGGTTTCTTTGGCACTGGGTTAACTTTGGCTTATTCGAGGTACTGGGACTCTCCTGTCAGAAGAGCAGGCAGTGACGCACAGATCATTCAAAGGACAATTCTTTGATGTCTTTTATGACCCAAACAGGAGAGAACTGGCCTCACCCACAGGCCAGCCTGTATTTATCCAAGCTGCTTGCTCCATCATAACTTTCCCTGGTGCTAACGGGCTGTGTGAAGGACACTGTGTTCCTTACCCTGCTTCCAGCCTCTCCTCCACATTGGCAAAAGCAGAGGCTTGAGTGTGGCTGCAGCAATGGTTCTCTCTTTCTCTGCAGGTTTCAGGTTGAAGGGGGGCCCAGATGGCCAAAGGACTCATGACATTAAAAAACACACACTTTTGAGTCTGTGTTGACGCACAGACATAAATAACACTTGACTGGCATGGTTTTTTTTGATGCCATCTCACTCATGCTCAGCATGGCAGATTTTTGCCTATGAAATGACAATAAAGAGAGTTTGGACTATTGATACCATCCGGTGACAGAAGGATTTTTCATGTCCTGCTCTCATATAAGTAGTGAACTCCTGTTTAAGTGGATGTCTTTTCTCCTAATCCTATTTGTAACTTGTAAGGTATAATTTGCAAATGCTCAACATTATCTTAGGTGCTTTACATAGTTCATAGCATTTTTTTTTAACTGCATTGAATTTACTTCAGTGCAAAGCAGATAATCAACTATTGTACAGCTGCTTTTCAAAACTTATTCTTCAAAACAAAAGGAGACTCATATTTACTTTTTGGCATGCTTCTATAGGTTCCAACTCACTGCTGTGAATTTCTGGCCTGTAGTTCCAAATCTGGGAAAACAATAGAAACTATTAGTAAGATGTATGGTTTGATTCTGCATTAGAGTGTGCAGGTCCATCCAGTGTAATGGCCCCTTTTTTTATCCCTTGCACATCAATATCAACATTTAGTGAAAGCTTCATTTTCAAGCTATATAGAAAAAGTATTTGCACCAAAGTATCCACTCATCAAGTGTGCACACAAAAATGGCACCTGAAACCAGGCATTTCCTCATTTCAGCTCAATTCCTGCTTAAACAATTCCTGCAGCTGGGTGACTGGAATGGTTCTCTGATGGTGAGTGATGAATCCATTAATGTTTTAATGAACAACTCTCAGAATATGAGAACTACAGAGAGGTAGAGTTGCATTTTCACAGGAACTGCCTGTAAGCATTGCCTGTGCTTGCATCCCCTAGTGATGGAGGCCTGCAGTTACTCAGTGCAGAATATAACCAATGTTTCATTAAAAAGAGTTTCATCTTAAACATTGCCTGAACAGATTATTTCATTTTAGGACTGTCTGATTAGCACTGCACTACTTACCTAGAGAAAGATTTGCCCATGTGAAGAGATCCAGCTTGAGAGAAACTGTAAAACAGCTGTAAAAAATGCCAAATGACATGAAAGAGGTCATGACCCTGTGATGGGGTCAACGCTTCACCACCACCACAAGAACTCAAGATTGCCAACTGAAATATTTAAGCCATTTTTAAACTTTTTCGCTTGCCACCCAACTAAGTTGTGACACACCTCAAACCACCAGCTGTGGATCTTGAAAGCATACACAGATCAAAACCTGATTGAAAAGTCTGCTAGTGGATATGAACCTTCAGCTGCTGAATCCTTAAGTTGCAGA
Organism: Myiotriccus ornatus; assembly: GCA_036023395.1. Taxonomy (NCBI): domain Eukaryota; kingdom Metazoa; phylum Chordata; class Aves; order Passeriformes; family Tyrannidae; genus Myiotriccus; species Myiotriccus ornatus. Next base: position 57,172,786 of record JAYRBT010000177.1, on the reverse strand, counting down.
TTGCTCGAAACTAGGAGGGCACATCTATTTTTACCTTACTTACATCCTTCTTAAAAGCACCCACTGATCAGTCAGGCACAGAAAGCTAACTGGGAAAGCCATGGGGTCCCTGCTACTTACTCAGGGATTGAGGCTCATCTGTGAAGTGCTGTCTCTGGACAGCACTGATGTGATTTAATAGACACTAAAACCTTTTCTTCTCAGAATGGTCCCTCCAAAGCTTTTTCAGTTACCACTTATTGATGAACGTCATCTAAACAATGTGAGGAAATAATTAGAAAAGACGCAGACCCAAAAAAAAAAAAAAAAAAAGGAAAACACCTGGAAAATCAGTCTAACCTTTGGGAGCATTGCAGCTCCTCGACGATTTCATTTCCTTGGGTGCCCCCTCGTGTCCATCACTAGCGTAGCCAAATGAGTTTGGACTGAAAAAAAAAGTATCCACTTGCTATCACCTTATAAGGTTAATTCATTTCAAAATCCTTTGTCAGCCCCCCCTCTCATTTAGTATGCCTATGACTTCATCTCTAAAGAGTCCATGTGCAAATTTTCAGGTTGAATGCATAGTTTATGCCTTATCTTGGACAGTCCAAAACCAAAGAAGGATTCCTCTGCTTGTGTTTTGCCCCAAGTTATGTGCACTTTCAAACTTCTTGAGAGTCTTCATCAACACTCCTAAGAAGGATTTTAAGAGGAACAATTCCAGCTGAAATGCCAGAGAGCTGAGGATGCTCACAGCAGCTGATCAAATCAAGGAGCTAAACTTTGGGCCTCTAACTGAAAGTATTTCCCACATGGGCTGGGGTGTTCGGACACTCAGTTCCCAGAAGGTTGAATTATGACCAAAAAGCCAGAGAGTCTCTGCCTTTTCTGTCATACAACACTTAAGTATCTGCTTTAAATCATATATTCATAGAAGAGGATCCATCTCTTGTGGAAGTACAGTAACGTGTCATCAGCTTGCTCTACTATGTTCCCTGCTGTGCTGCTTAGCATTTGCAGGAGCAGGGTAGGATTCCCTCACAATCCAGGCTGGATTTGTACTGCAGATTTGCATTCTTCCCACTGTAGGAAGAGCAGTAGAAAAAAATATTCTAATTATCAAGCCAATGAGAACAGTTCCTCTCTTTGAAACCTCAACAGCTGAATGCCAAAAATGCACACACATGGGTGGGTTATATTCAGGGTTCTTGGAGGCACAGCAGGAAGGAAATTGGTCAGTCTGGGCTAACAGACATCCTGCTCACCACTTTTTGGCACACTTAGGAGTGAAAGTAAGAGGTATTAATATCACAGTATGTGAAATGGAAAACAGGTTCTTTCCTCCTCTTAACTAAAAGGGCAATATAATGCTGGGAATGGAGCTTTGTCAAAAGAAAACTTTAAATGATCAGATCTTACTATTAGGCTTCAGTCAATTTACTGAAAGGTTATTGTTTTGGTAGCCTAAGTGAACTGAGTTCGTAGAATCATAAAATCGCAGAATGGTTTGGGTTGGAAGGGACCTTAAAGATAATCTAGTCCCAAACCCCATTCCATGGGCAGGAACACCTCCCACTACATCAGGTTGCTCCAAGCTCCATCCAACCTGGCCATGAACATGTCCAGGAATGGGGCATCCACAGCTTCTCTGGGCAACCTCTGCCAGTGCTTCACCATTCTCTGAGTAAAGAATTTCTTCCTAATATTTAATCTAAACCTACTTTTTTTTTAGTTTGAAGCCTTTCTCTCCTTGTCCTGTCACTACATGCCCTTGTAAATATTCTCGCTCCATCTTTCTTGTAGGTTCCCCTCAATTCTGGGTTATTCATTCAGCAGATTCAACGTCAAAAAAAGTTCAATTAACTCTCTTGCAAGCAAAAAGGGTAAAGAACTTTTAGAGGTGAAAAATAACTTACATTTTGGCTGCTAAAAAATGGTCCTACAGAAATATCTACATGGTATTGTTTAGGAAAGCTTCCATAAGCAGGAGGCAAAGGACTGAAGTCTTCAGGACTGGAAACCCATTTTCTTTCACAGCACTAACCTCAACGTATAAGAAGATAAAAATTAAAACACGCACTGCTCTTCAGTATGACATGAAATGAGCTTTTTTTTTTTGGACAGCAGCTTTATATTATGCTCTCACGAGGGCCCTCTGCTGGTCACATTCAAAGTGAAACACTCCGAAACAGAACTAGTACTTTTCAAAGGGATGTAAAACTCAGGTCCTTATGGATCAGGACTGTATTAGTCTCTACCTAAAAAAGGTAAGAAAAAAACCTTTTTAAAGGAAAAGTATTTCAAAGCTGCTTGCTACAGGATTTCTTGTGTTTGTGCTGGCCTCTGTCAGAGGCTATCAGCAATTTTGTATTTTCCCCTGATATTATCTACAAGGTGTGTAATTTTGTGAGATCATGCTTGGCTACTGTGGCACTCATTACATCGTCAGCAGCAGGAGGAACTTCAGGAAGGAAACAAACTGCAGAAGCAGAAGGAATCTGAAGAAAACCAAAGTTCTTATTTTTACAAATACATCCCTGAGACTAGAATAAAAAAATAGAAGACAAGACTTTCTTTTATATAATGCCACTTTATCTAGTGGCATAATCTCCATTACAATAATGCTATTTTCTTTTTGCAAAAGCCCAGAACCTGCAAATTTTTAGGCATATGACATACTTTCCGGCCCATGAGATGCTCAGGTTTCTGGACAGACCAGTATAGCTTTAGTATGTGCCCCAGTGTGCCCCTAAATGTGCCAGTCATTTTGTGCCACGTACCTGGTGAGTTCATAGAGATCTGTACCTGATACCTGGCTGCACCTGAGTCATTTGGTGGAAGACAGATACTGACAGTAGTGAGTTTGGAAGAAGGTGAAAGTTTCTGCTTCTGCATTCATTGTTTTTTTTTTCAAAAGCTGACAGATGGAAGTCTGTACAAACATCCAGCTACAGTAGCTATTCTGCTCAGCGTCCTTCCCATCTGTGTTATGGTGCCAATTTACTACATGTGGGTTGAGTGCTAAAGTGAGCAATAACTCGGATGAAAACTGAGTTCTTTGATTCAGGAACTAAAATACAAGTTAGGACACCAACCTGTTGGAGCAAGTCCCGAGGAGGGTAACTGAGGTGATGAGAGGGAGGGAGCACCTCTCCTGTGAGGAAAGGCTGGGAGAAATGGGATTGTTCAGCCTGGAAAAGAGACAGTTTTGGGGTAACCTAATTGTGGCCTTTCAGTACCTGAAGGGAGCCTACAGGAAAGATGGAGAGGGACTTTTTACAGGAGCATGTAGTGACAGGACAAGGGGTAATGGCTTCAAACTGAAAAGAAAGTAGGTTTCGATTAGACATTAGGAAAAAAATTCTTTACTGTGAAGGTGGTGAGACCCTGGAGCAGGTTGCCCAGAGAAGCTGTGGATGCCCCATCGTTGAAAGTGTCCCAGAGCAGGCTGGATGGGGCTTGGAGCAACCTGATCTAGTGTAAGGTGTCCCTGCCCATGGCCTGGGTGTTGGAACCAGGCGGTCTTCCAGGTCTCTTCCACCCCAAACCATCCTGTGAATTCTGTAATAAACCGAAAAAAGCACTAGGTCTCAGCGTTGCGACACCTTCGCCAGGCAGGGCTCAAAGGGCTTTGCCGAAACCGATCCCTCAGGCCTCAAAAAAACTTTTATTTCAGCATCACAGAACGACCGACCAGGTTTGACTGGCCAGTTTCACTGACGCCTTAGAGGGTGGCGAGGCATCGGGACGGGTTTCCCAGAGAGGCCGTGGCCGGCCCATCCCCGGTAGCGTCGGAGGCCAGGCCGGGTGGGGCGCTGAGCCAGCCGGTGCAGCGGAAGGCGCCGGGGGCCGTAACCGGGGGCAGGCGGGGGGCCGGTGCAGCGGAAGGCGCCGGGGGCCGTAACCGGGGGCAGGCGGGGGGCCGGTGCAGAGGACGGCGC
>JAYRBT010000177.1:57152228-57168853 GCA_036023395.1 Myiotriccus ornatus | reverse complement strand
GGGGGCCGAACCCGGGGGCCGGGGGGGGCACGAGGCGATCCCCGCGGGGAACGCGGGGCCGCGGCGGGCGCTGAGGGAGGAGCCGGCGGGCGCGGCGGGCGAAGCCTCGCGAGAGCGGGCGGGCGGCGGCTCCTCCCCGCGCCGCTGCCGGCGAGCGAGGCCTGCGCCGAGCCCGGGCCGGGCCGTGCCGGGCGGGCGGCGGGAGGGAGCGGGGCGGCCGAGGCGGCCGGGGCGCGTCCCGGCGCTCCCGGCGCGATGCCGGGCGGGCGGGTGTGCGGCGCCTGCGGGTGCGCGGAGATCGAGGTGGACGCGGCGCGGGGGGACGCGGTGTGCACGGGCTGCGGGTCGGTGCTGGAGGACAACATCATCGTGTCCGAGGTGCAGTTCGTGGAGAACAGCGGCGGCGGCTCCTCCGCCGTGGGGCAGTTCGTGTCGCTGGACGGTGAGTGCGGCCGGGAAGGGCCCGGGGCGGGGGCGGTGTGTGGGGAGGGAGGTCTGGGGGCGCGGTGAGCGGGTGTGGGGAATCGGGGCCGGGTGTGGGGAAAGGGTGTTGGGGGAATGGGGGAGAGAGGGGTGGGGTTCGAGGGGCATGGCATGAGGGAGCGGGTGCTGTAATGGGTGTGCGATCAGGGACAGGGTGAGGGGGCTGCGGGCAGCGTGGGGTCAGGGACAGGGCTGAGCGGCCCAATGGAAAAGGGCCTGGGCGTGCTGGTTGACAGCAGCGGAACAGGAGGCAGAGTGTGCCCAGGTGGGCAAGGACGCCAGAGGAATCCTGGCTTGCCAGCGGGACCAGGGAATTGACCCCAGTGCCCCTGTGCTGGGCACTGGTGAGGCCGCACCTCAAGTGCTGTGTCCAGTTCTGAGCCCTCCAATTCAGGAGGGACATTGAGGTGCTGGAGCGAGTCCAGAGATGGGCAGTGAAGCTGGTGAAGGGTCTGGAGCACAAGTCCTACGAGGAGCGGCTGAGGGAGCTGGGGGTGTTTAGCCTGGGGAAGAGGAGATGAAGGAGTGACCTTATCATTCTACCACTGCCTGGCAGGAGGGTGTAGCTGGGTGGGGCTCAGCCTCTTCTCCCAGGCAACAAGTGACAGGATGAGACGACATAGCCTTATTCTGGACATAGTCTTAAGCTGTGCTAGTTCGGGTTTAGGTTGGACATTAAGAGGAAATTCTTCACAGAAAGGGCGATTAGGCATTGGAATGGGTTGCTCTGGGCAGTGGTGGAGTCACCATCCCTGGAGGTGTTTAAGGAAAGACTGGATGTGGCACTGCTGTGCACCAGTGCCATGGTCTGCTTGACATGGTGATGTTGGGTCATAGGTTGGACTTGATGAACTCAAAGGTCTTCTTCAGCCTAATTGATTCTGTGGGGTCAGAGATAGGGCACAGGGGTGAGGGGGCTGTGGGCAGTGTAGGGACAGGGATGCTGTGTCAGAGGGTGGGGTTATGGGGATGCTGCATGGAGGAGTGTGTGCTTGGAGATAAGGACAACGTGTAGGGGACAGAGTGTTGTGCAAAGAGATGCGAGGGAAAGACTGTGGAAAAGTCTACTGTGCAAAGGAGGGATATGAATAGTGCATATGGGAACTAATGCTGCACAGAGTGGAAATGGGAGAGTCAGTGCATAAATAGGAGGACAGCGTACTGTGCAAGGTGAGACAGAAATGGAGTAGAGGAGACTGGGATGAATGGGGGAAAAGAGCTGCGCAGGATGGGAGGGATGCTCTGGGTGTGATGGAGTTAGTGCATGAGGAACTGGAGCTCTAGGCAGTGTGGGGCAGGTGCGTGAGGATGTTTGGAATTCTGTGTGGAAGGACTGGGTGCACAGGGAATGGGGAGTTAGATGAAATTATTTAGAGTAGAGGACAGGAGAGATTGGGTGTTTAATGGATAGAGGGAATATGTGTAGTCAGAGAGTAAGAGTGATGGAGAAGAAAGAGCCTGGAAGTGAAGGGTCTGAAGTTTCCTGTCAAATAGATGGGTTGGGGTGTTTGTGTGAATGCCCTGGAGGATAAGACATGGAAAAAAAACCCGTGAAGGAGACATAGTGTTTGAAAGGGGAGAGACGGAAAATGGGGATGAGGAGTGTGTATAAGGAGAAAGAAACATCAGAAAAAGCATGGGAAAGAACTTAGCACTGAAACAAGCGGGATTGATGGATTGTGTGGCTGTGGGGAAGGAAGAGGAATTGTGGTGGAGAATGCAGCACTACATATTGGAGTTTGGGAGTCTACTGTAGGCTAGGGTTTGTCTGATGCCATTCCTGTCTTCCAGCACAGGGTGCTGGCATTACTTTTTTTTATAGCTTGTGAGCAGTTCTCATATCCTTCACTTTTTCCTGTTGTGATGTGGAGACTACATATTTAAGGGCTTGTACTACTTTTTCCCTCCCACCCAAAATTATGCAGGACAGATGGCATGCAAGCTAGAGCACATTTTGGGATGCTTTTATCCTACCAAAAAAAAAAATTAAAAGGAAGAGAGAGAGAACTGCACCAGACTGAGGCCTTTTTTCATCTTCTGGATGAATTGCACAGTACTTTGCTAAGTTCCTTTAAGACCTTTTCCCTTTTGTGTAAGCCCTGAGACATTGCTGTTGGTAATTTTATTTTTTTTATGGATAGTACATTAATGCTTGGATCTTGCATAGCTAGTTAGTTACCTGTTATATGTTACTCTTAAAAAAACAAAATCTAGGGCCCATGAAGAGGGATAATCACTCTAAGGACAGGTGGGTGTTTAAAACTGAAAAGATAATTGCAGCACACTCTAACATGGTCATGGTGGCTTCTTCTGGCTGGCACAAGGTGTGGCTGCAGGGGCTTCACTGTGTGTTTGTACTGTGAAGTTCTAGCAAGTGCCCATGTGCACTGATGCACTTTGGTGAAGTCACATTTGTGGAAATGATAGAACAGGACCTTCAGAACAATGCTGTTTGTGGATTTGTTGAGTTACTACAAAGATGGGTGAGGATGAAGCACTATGAGGGTGATGAGGGACTGCAACATGTTGCCCAGAGAAGCTGTGGATGTCCCATCCCTGGGAGCGTAAAAGGCCAGGTTGGCCAGGGGCTTGGAGCAACCTTATGTAGTGAAAGATGTCCCTGCCCATGGCAGAGGGTTGGAACTAGGTGATCTTTAAGGTCCTTTCCAACCCAAACCATTCTGTGATTCTATGAGTATGGGCCCTGTTTCACATCATATTTTAAGGAAGTCAGAATATGGGTGGCTTATGGTGGTACAATTCTTTATGTTTTAAAACAGATGCTTCTGTTGTGAATATTTATTTTTTCTTGATTTAAAACTGATGAAAGCTAGTCTGAAAAGCTGTATTTGTGCTGCAGTAACAGCGTCTTCATGATGTGTGTTTATCTATTATGTGTGTATGACACTGATTTAAGTCCTCAGGAATGGGGAGAAAAGTTCTTTCCTGTGTAAGAAAGACTTAGTATTTCTGAGTGTTGTGCTGGGTGGAGAATTTCCAGAGGAATGCATATTTCTTTTTAAGTCAGAAAACATGAACTTGCTGAAAGCAACATTTTCTGGTAAGTAACATCTCTCAGTGACTTCTGTTTACATTAGCAGGTTTCCCTCAGAGTTCCCCGTTTTTAACACCTTTTCCTGTCCTCTTTGTCAGCTCTTTAAGTCTGTGACTCTGAGGGATCCCTTGTGTATGAAATGCCTTGGGCTGAGGCTCCTTGGACTTTGGTCTGGTGATCTCAGGCAGTCCTAACGTGTGGAGCATTTTCAGTGCCAGAGGTGCCAGGGCTGCTGTTTTTGAGCCCCTGGCTCACGGTCAGTAGGGCTGGGTGACTCTGAGAAGGTTGTGTAGGTTTTGCAAAGGATGAGGGATGTCAAGTTCCCTGTTGGAGGGCTGCAAGTTGAGCAGGGCTCTTGGTGTTTGTGGAATTCAGAGCTTCTGGTTGTGAAACAAGATTCCCCAAATCCTTCCAAGATACACAACTACTTCTATTTGTGTGCTAATAAACGTTGAATAGATGCCTTTTTTAATAATTTATTTTCATCTTCATCATAAAGAAATAAAAGGGAATGGGAAGCATGGAGATACTGTTAGTGATTTCTCCTTGTTACACGTAGACAAACCTTTTATTTTGCCAAGTTGTATGTAAAGATTTCAAAATCTTGCGTCTGTTTGCTGAAGGAGGAAGAGAGACCTGCACTTCTCTATATTAATACAAAGTGGCCTCTCTAGATCATACCAAGTCCCTGATAATAAGTCCGGCAGAATCACTATAAAACATGGGAAATTCCCTCTTTTATTCTCTCAGGGCTGGAGGAAGGTGTGAGATCAGTTATATTTTCCCAGGCAGTATTTACATTGAGCTGTTATTGTTTTGTTATTTGTTTGTTGTTGTTATTTGTTTTGCTTTGCTGCTGCACAAAGGTTTGGGAAAACCCAGGCTAGTAAGTTTGTTGGAAAAAAGGGTAGAATCATAGAATCATTTAGATTGGAAAAGACCTTTAAGATCTAGTCCAGTTGTTAACCCAGCACTGCCAAATCCACCACTAAACCTTGTCCCTGAGTGCCACACCTACATGAACAGGATGAGCTGAGAAGGTAGAATTAGTGAAGAACAAATTAGGTGTCAGTACAGGTAAATATGGGGTAACAATGCTTTTTGGCAAAATGGCTTGCCTTGCAGATCCTTTGGAACTTTCTAAGGAAGTTGGTAAGTGAACAGGGCAGAGGGGTGGATTTTCAAAGGAAGGTCAGCAAGATCCTTCACCAGAAGCTTGTATAGAATCTGAGCTGTCATGGGTAAGAGACACAGGAGAGTGGCTCCTTGTATTATAAGAAGTGTAGTCTAGAAATAAATAATGTGTCTCCTGAAGGAGGTACCAGTGGAATTCCATAGAATCTGGGCTGATGATCTGGCAAAGTGGTGAATGGTGAGTTAATGAAGTTTGCTGGCAACACTAAATTATTTGGGATAGTAAAGACTGTAAAAGGATCTGTTCTTCTTAGTAGCTAGTTAGTAAGATAACAGATGGGATCAAGAGCTGCTGTGAGAGGTAGGATTGTGTCTTTATTCTACATGCGAGGTGGTTTCTTTTTCTACATCTGGACTGGCCAGGATAACTTGTGAAGGAGATCCCTAGGTTGTAATGGATAGCTCTATAAAAACATTGAGCTAAATGTTCATTCATAGTACACAAAAACCGGAGTGGGGAGGGGAGTGTTAGGATTTATCAGGAAAAGAGTACAACAGCATGTCCCTACACTGTTACGTATCCACAGCCCTACCTGTGACTGAAGTGCTGTGTGTACTTCTGGTGGGTTTCTCTCTTCCCCCTCCTCAAGAAAACGTCTAGTAGAACTAGAAAAGATATAGAGAGGACAATGGGATGATTAAGAGGAGAGCTTCTTGGAGAGGTTCTCAGCTAGAGTGACTGAATAGGCGCAGCCTCTTCAGACTGGGAAAGAGATGATTAAATGGGGCCATAGTAGAGATCTGTAAATACAGTAGAAAAACACAGAAAGGATGAGTGGCTGCTCAGTATCACGTAATGCAAAACACTTAGGTAGTGCTAAGAAATCTAGCAGCCAGCTTATTTCAAAGGTAGTGAGTAGGAGGTTCAGAAGCCTTAGGAGGTTTTGTTTGGTTGGTTTGGGTTTTTACAGAAAACAACTCCATGTAAATCTGAAGTTGTGGATGTTATAAGTTTGTGTGAGTTTAAAATGATTGGGCAAGCAGAATAAAAATGTGTCATGGCCATTAAAAAAAATATACCATTTCTGGCTCAGAAAACCCTTGAGCCACAGATCTGTAGGCACTTGGAGATTATGAGAGAATTATCTCAACAAGCTTTCCTCCTGTGTTTTGTGTTCATTTGTAGGTGTGTATCTTAATGGACTTTCCCTTTCTGATCTAGGATGCTGGACTAGATAGTCCCTCCATCTGATTTGGCACAGCTGTTCTTTTGAGTTGTCACAGGGAGATCATGTTCTTTGAGCTTTACAGAGATGCTTTTTGGGGTTTTTGACCATTCTTTTAACACTGGTCTAGGAATCAGGAGACTGGTTTTGTAGCATAAAGTGTAGGTGTCCTTAGGTATTAATAATGGGGTTTTTTTAGATTGTGTTCTGTAAAGTGGTGAACACACAGCTCGTTTGACAGTTACATAGATACATTCTTTCCTGAAAATGCCTAGTCTGTTCTTCTGATCTTGTGAGAAATAGATAGTAGAGATATTTACAGTTTTGAGAGTCTTTGATAAGGTGTCCAGAGACTGCAAGGTGAAGGTTTAAAATAAGGTCTATGAAGTTGATATGCAATACTGTGTAATAAGGACCATGAAATCTTCCCTGATGGTAGTTGGGAAGATGCTGTCTGTCTCAAGGGATAGCAAGTCAGCTCTTCTTGTGAGGTACCTGTTACTTGCTGGGTCATGAGCTGGTAAGTTCTTTCACTAGCACAGGACTAGAAGAAAGTCCTCACAAAGCACAACCTAGTGAAAGCTTTGGTAGGCTCTGTGCTGGTCCATTTAGTTGTAATTCTTAATTGGGAGTGGTCACAGTCAGGTGAGAGTCCAGCCTCAACACTTAGCCCTAACTGTGTTACTGTCTTGAAGCTTATAAAGGACCTGCCTTGAAATTGAGTTTCTGGACTTGACTGATTTGACCCTGGATAAGTCAGATATTAGTGGAGAAGGGTTGTCATGCACATTTGAGCTCCAAGGAACTCTGTTAATTGCACAGAAATTGTTTGAGGCGTGTGCTTTTCCCAACTGAGTCTAGTTTTGAACAATAGCTATTCACTTCATAATTGACAGCCAGTTCAGACCATCTTGAACTAGCCAAAAGAAGTTGTTCTCTGTGACTTCTTACCAAATTTGGAGAGCATTTGAATTAAAATTCCTCATTGGAATGAATGGCGTTTGCTTTTTTATTTTTCTTCATACCCAAGTTTTTAACAGACGCCTGTCAGTCATAACATTTGAACACAACCCAGCAGGAGGCACAGCAATACAGAGTCTGAGAGAGAGCTACTTTCCACCCCCTCCATTATACTGTAATTGCATCCTGGAAGACGGAGTTCCACAGAGCTCTTTGCCAGTTTGCACTGATTTGATGGCAGCTGCTTTTGTAGAAAGGCAAGCTATGAGTCGAGTGCTGTGTCTGAAGGTGTGGAGTTCTCTGATCACTTTTTCACTGTGTCTGGGTGGGGAGTGCCCTGTCTTGTGGTAGTTGTTGGGAGAAACTGTTTTCACAAGTATTTTCCTTGTAGCTGACAGGAGAAAAACAAAATATGAAGCTGAAGAAAGTGAGAGGAAGAAAGCTGAGCACAGAGCAAACCCTGACAGTCCAGATTTCTCTTCAGGTTTTTGTTTAAAGAAGCTGAGAAAGGTGAAGTCTGGGACTTCTGACACTAACCAAAGGATAAGAAAACAGTCTCACCTGAGAAGGTTGGTGTGCAGGCAGTGCAGCAGCAAGCTGGAAGATGCAGCTGAGAAATTCAAGACAAAGAAAGGGCACTGCGAGGAAGCTTGTGATCCTGACACATACTGTGTCTGGGGAAGCTCAGCTTCTTTTGTTCCAGAAATTGTCTTTAAATGCTTGGTAGTCAGTTGAGAAAAACAGCATCTGGTAAGTGTCTTGGGCATAAACCAGGCACTGCTGGCCCTTGCTGTCCATGACCAGCTTCTCCCTGGGGTTCCCCCAGTCCTGGCCATGGCCCTGGGCCCCATCTTCAACTCCAGGGATGTCAGTCCCTACCCCAGGGACTGTGCGGCAGGGCTGTTCTCCAGCTCCCCACAGCCTTGCCCTGCAAGTCCTGCCTGGCCTCAGCTCATCCCTGTGGCCCTGCTGGGCCATCCCAGAGCTTTGTCTGACCTTGTTCCCCTTGCTGGGCCTGTCCCTGACCCCCAGATGCAGGCTGACACCCTGCCTGCCCTCAACCTATCACTCAACCCACGGAGGTGCTCAGTGCCCTCAGCTCTGCCTGTCCCTGTCCTGCTACAGAGTTCAGAGTCACATCTCTAGTAAAAATTTAAATCAGAATTATTTTTCAGAAGCTTTTGTCTAGTTTTAACTTTGCACGCATCTTGCCCATCCTGCTGCCTGTTTTTACAAAACCAGCAGAAACTTTGTAATTTTCAGACTGCTGTGCCCTTGTCAGATTTGTCTGAAACTGGCAGAGATAACAAAGGTGTGCTGTTTTCCCTGGGAAAACAGGATAAAACATGGAAGTTAGCATAGTGAAATACAGCCTCCACAGTCTGAGGCGACAGAACATTGGGCTGGAGAAGACAAGCTGGTGGAGCTAGGGCATTTGTCAACTCCAGATCAGACCTACAGAATCCTCAAATGCACATTGTTGGAAGCTTCACTAGGAGGGTTATGGAATGACTAGCCTGGCTACCAAAATGAAATTCTTGCCCGGCAGGGTTTATCCTACTTTTGGGGTCTGAGGTGAAAGAACATCGTTTGTGTGTCTGTGCAAGACTGGACAGTGTGATTATCTTGAAACAGGTTTACTGTTTTCTGGTTATTTGCTCCAAATTTCTATTTGTTTTGATGACTTCTGATTAAAAAAATACGTTATAAACTAAATTAAATGTGCATATTTTTTCTTTAAATGCTAGGCAGGCATTTATTATTTGAGATTTACAATAACCTGTGTGAATTAAAGTCTTTTAACTTTCTGTTACTTAAAGACTAAGCCTGGAGGTTTTAGGGCAGTGACAAATACACAGACACGGTCATAAAAATGGGAGACTGCAGGCAGCATTGAAACTGCAGCACCCAGTCAGGATGATGTACAACTTGTGGCTCTTGTACAGGAAACATACATTAAGGCTCTCCATCTCCAAGTGTACATGAGTTTGCAATACACTAATTTGAGGCTGATGGGAAGAATGTTATTTGTGGGAAGCTATCTTTTGCACCTAGGGAGAAAGGGCAGCTGTAAACTTAAAGCATGAACAAGCATTTGTTAAAATTTTTTGTGCAGGAGGCTCCACAATATTTGCAAGTAGGCTGCTTGAAATATTTGAATACCAAGAAAAAATTCTTTCTGCTAATATATAATTTTTTTGTTGCAAGTAAATTATAAGTAACTTATTGCAGTGACCCATTTGCGCTACCATAGATGCTGAATGTGTACTCCTGGTTTGCAGTGTCCCTCGACACATTTAATGCACCTTTTTATTTAGGAAAGCTGTGTTTCCCATACACCTGTGGAAGTTTACTGAAATATTTTATATACTATTATATCTCTCAAAACTTCTTTGTGCTTTTACATCGAGGCACTTGAGCTACATTGACCTCAAAGGCAGCACTTGATGGGAGTTTGCCTTGATCTAAGTATTTCAGTCTTTTGGGGTTTGTGGAAATGGAAAGTTATGGTCAGCAATTGGGAAAGAAGAGAAGGACTAAATACAGGGAGGAAAAAAGTTTACATAACATTTAAGCTAAGCTTACTAGTCATTCATCATTTATGCCTTTTTGTCCTCTAGAACCTTGTTAGACGGACAATTACTGTCACAGTGGGTGCTTGTGAGACAGCTGGGAAAGAGGATGGACTCTGTATCGGATTCTATGCTTTTGTCTACTCAGTTGTTATGTACAATAAAGGATTCTTGTGTATTTTTTTTAATATTACAAAAGTGGAAGGAGTAAGGGTTATGTTTTTAAGTGGTAGTTGTTAATTGGTTTTGGTGTAAAATGTATTGATAGACCAAGTCCTGACATTAAATATGTTTCGCAGTGAAGCCTCCGAAAGCCCTGGAGTGGGTTCTGCCAGTAATACAGATGCTAAACTTGAAATGAAAATCCTGGTTCCTGAAAAGGGAATATAAGATTAATACCAGCAGAATTCCTCCTATTTGTGGCCCAGATTTCTAGAGATGACGCTAATTCATGGTTAATTTTAAGTTATGCAGAGTGGTCATGATGTAATTTACAATACAGAAAAAGGAAGTATAGATATGGTGAATTTGCAGACTTTTTGAAAGAGGTCCAGGAGAGTATTTGCCTGTTTTACTCTGTGCTAGGTTTTCTCATTGCAAAACTAATTCATAATCATGCTGTGTTGGAAAGGAAGAGGGGAAACTTGCATCTAAAATAATTGTCTGGTGTATGCTTTAGTGAGATGAACTGAATCAATCTGGCTTCTCTCCCCAAATCCTCCAGGTGGCAATCGTGCACCAGAGTTAATACGAGGGTTTTTCTGACATCTAGTCTTTCTTTACTGTCCTTGGGATGGCAACAGCTGCTTGCTGGAAGTGCTGCAGAGGGCACTGCTGTCAGCTGTGGCGGTGCAGTCGAGCACGTAACTTGGACCAGACTGGTTTCATAGACTTGTGCAGCCCTAAACGGGTGTGGTGGACACAGCAGTATATTTATCTCTTCAGCTGGTAGTTATGAAAATAAACCCTTGAAAACAAGCTGTGATGGAGCAGATTTAAAGTTGGTCTGTGTAAGCTTATCTGGCAGTGCCTGCAGACCTGTTAACTTCCCTGTAAAAATGGCTGAGAAACGAATTAGTTTAGTTACAAACTTCTGTGGTTTTATGCATTCAGAAATCTTTAATCACATAATTTTGCTATTATATATTATATGAATTGTAATGGGACATTTACTTACTCTCCTTTTGACTTCTATGGTCTAACTTAAGTAGGAAGCTCAGTAATTTTTTTAATATTAGATTATCTAGTCATCTCTGATTATGAAACCATTGTGATCCAGTCTGCATTCTTTACCAGACTGCGATTTTATGCTTGGTCTGTAAATAACATAGATTTGAAATTGAAGTTTTCCCCCTGCCTTGTCCTGAAGAAAGAACTGGTGGGTTTTGGATTCAGTTTTACAGGGAAAGATTTTGGTAGGATTGGTCCTATCAGATAGCAGAGACACTTCAGGTTGCAGGCTGCTTTATTCCCTGTCCTCACTTGCTCATTTATGTAGAGGAAACAAAATCCATAATGCTGGGACTGAATCTCTTTCTTCTCCAGGTGTTGCATCTGAAACTCCTCATGTCACTACCTGACACAGAGAAGTGCCCTGTAAGCTGCAGGTGCTGCTCTTTGCCTCTGCTGTGCGGAGGGATGTGATAAGTGCTCTTCATGTTATGTGTCGTCTTTTTGTTGCTGTTCAGGGTTACCACAGACTTCAAGCTTTGCTTGCACCTTCTACAGCCTGAGAAGCATTTTTGCAGAGAAGCAGAGTGCTGTGACTTCCTTTTCAAGGGAGCTGGTGGAGCAAACCAGCAATGGCCGAGGTGCCTGTGGGGATGGCTGCTTGAGGCTGATGGAGAGGGGCAGTCCCTGCGGAATCGTAGAACCATTTAAGTCAGGAAATACCTAAGATCTGTAAGATTATCAAATCCCACCATTAACCCAACACTGCCCAGTAGTTCAGCTCTTAGGTGATGGGGGTTATGGGCTGGGTCTGGACCTGTTTAGGCTTTGACCGAGTATCATGAAGTTCCCACGTATATGATCTGCATCTTCAGTTCTCTTCTTCTGTTGTCTTGGGGCACAGTAGCCCACTGAGAGGACCAAAAAATACATGGAGTAGCTGTACTTTCGAGCTGCCTAACACATCTCTCCACACCTTCTGTTGTCCAGAATTTCATGTAAATGTTCAAAACTAACTAGAAGAGAAGTGAAGGCTTCATTATGCAAAGCTGCAAATCTGAGTTGAGTTTCTAAAAATAGTCAGTAGGTGACAGTGTACTTCAGTAGATGACAGTGTACCCCACGAAGGAGGGTTGGCTTAGGGAAATGTTGGCGTTAATGTTGAAGATTTGGCAGGCAGTACTTGAAGACACCAAATACTTCTTGGGCATATTTTTGTACGTCTTGAAAGCTGAATGTGAAAACCCAAAAGCCTGTTTAATTTGTTTTTGAAGTTGTAGAGGGAAAAATGGAAAAGGTCAAGAAATGTAAAAATTGCAGTTAATCTGGGATGTCAGTTTGGTTTGTGCCTAGCGATTGCTGTTCCTTTTCTTTGTACTTTTTAAATTACTAGCTTTGTAGGGATTTTTGTCTTTAAATGAATTTGATAATTTCAGTTTTCTTTTTAAAAGAGTTTATCTTTTTATTACTTAGCTGAACAGTTATGTTAATGAGTTTGGTTTGCATTTTGCTTGTAAGATTAAAGTTGATGGTGAGACTACATAGTGAATGGCAGCATTAGTTTGCAGTTCTGAGAGTTTTAAGTGCTCAACAGACTAGGTTTTTTTCTGTCAGTTTTCAAAGCCAAATGCTAATTAGAGATGTTCAGTCTTTCCACTTAACTTGCTGAGAAATGAGCACATCAATTCTGATAGCAGAATTTGTCTTTCAGATAGCTCTGCTGGTATCTGCTGCAGTCTCTATTGCTTGGAAAGAAATGACTTTTATGTCTGATGGTATAGCTTGATGTTCAATGAAAAAGAATCTTAAAGAACAAAATCGCGGAAATCTCAGCCTAATTTCAATTTATTTGTATTCTTTGTGGAGTTTAGCTTCTGAGTAAGCTGAATCATTTAGTTATTAGTATTGTTTATCACCACCACAGGATTGCTTTTGTGCAAGCTTCTGAGTGGTAACAGGGAAGCCTGTGAAAGAGCTGTTTTGCCAGTGACAGTCCAAAGCAGTCCAGTATTTCGGTGTATTCAAACACAGAGGGGCTTGGAAATTGGAGCCATTGTGCAGAAGAGGGAGCAATGGTGCCTTTGGAACAATTGCTGCCTCCAGGCTGCCCTGTTTGCCCCTGCTCTTCTCCTGCAGTTGGAGTCCTGTACTGATGCTCGAGTGTGTGCTCTCCTGCTCCAAATCAGACCGTGAGGAAGCCTGTGGTAAAGGAAACCTTAAAGGAACAAAAAACAAGGAGGGTGGGAGGCAGAATTTCTGAGGAAAATGAACATAAAACTATTGCCACCACTGACATGTTTTTTTCCCAGGCGAACCGTTCTTACTAAATGTACACCAGAAATGTTGTGCGTGCTGTGGTGGTTTGGTAACCTCTCTCTGTTTTGCCTCATCAATCTGTTTTCAAGTGTTTGTGGAAACACGAGGCTGTACCTGTAAGAATGCCAAGTAGAGGTTGCTATCTATAATAGTCAAATACAGAGTTGGGAGAGTTACATCTGTACCCAGTGAGGAGGTCACTGTTGAATGTTTTTCACTTCTAATTAGGATGTTGAACTGAAGTACTTAATCTGTGGAGCATTTATGTGAGAGCTGATTATTGTTTGTTGAAAGGATCTGTTAATGAAGTGAAGGTGAAGTCAGTTTCTCATGTGGATAACACTGGAAACCTAATTTAAAGGTTGTATGGGAAAATAAGCTTTGAAGGCTGATAGATAATAATTCTTGAGGAATGTTAGCTTTTCTGTTCTGGCTTTTCTTTCCTCAATATAGACCTACATTAAGTGTAACTGAGAGGAGAGCAGAGTTAAAAAAGTCTGGTAAGTGGGAACAGTCTAGGTCACAGTTTCTTGTAACTTGTATATGGAAGTATCTTATTCAGGTGTGTAGGAGAAATGCCCTGAACTGTTCTCCAACACCAGTTCATTCCTCTCTGTGTGTTTGTCCCAAAGCCTTTCTGGTTTGTTCTGAAGAGCTGGTGTAAGAGGAGAAAACAGCTACAGGAACTTGAGGAAAAGCTGTAGGCATCCTAGGCAACAAGATGAGTTTTCTCCCTATCCTGAAGAGCAGATTACTTGAATGAAGTAGAAGTCTAATTGCTAACAAATTGTTTGTTTTTCATCCTGTACAATTTAGCTTTTTGGTCGCACTTGCTGTTAAGCTGATAGGTTCGAATATCCTGCTTGAGGTAGACCGATTGTTTTTAAAAAAACCTTCCTGTTTTAGTGGGAGACTATTTCTGTCCTTGGTAGTTTAATTCCCTGTTCTGCAAGATTGGTTTGCATGAGTAGTTCCATTGACTCCCAGCGGACTCTGCATTCAGGCTGCTTAGCATTGGCACAGATGCATAAACCAGCCTCTAGTTGATGCTAATTTACAACTCAGACATCTTTTAGTCTCCAACCTTTCAGGGTGTAAAAGTAGAAGTTCCAGACTTGCAGTTTTTGTAGCTTAAGTGTTGCTCTGTGTGCCTAATGACAAACTGAAGTTATTTTAGAGCAAGTGCTATTTCTGCAGTAGCCAACACAGTTGTTATTGAATGCTAAACAAGTTTTATGTTCTGTAGTGCCAGTAATTAGCTATTAAAACTGCACTGAATATTCTTCAGACAAAATATATTAAGTAAGTAGGTTTTCATCATTTACTTCAAGAACTATTTTACAATGTTGATTTTCTCGTTATGCCTAAAATAGGCATCGAGAGATCTTTGTACTTTCTTTGGAGCTGAGATTGGGAGGGCATATAGTTCTTACAGTATCCCGAGGAAGAAACAATTTGCACAGTATTGCTATTTGAGGTCTTAAGTCCTTTAAGCCCTTCTTAATGTAATTTGGCATGTTGTAGATTATACAGACACTGCATATAGTGGCACAGTAAGTTTTATTTTAGTTAAGTTACTGCCTTTGACATGTCTGGTGTTTGTTTTTTTTCCCCTAATAGGTGCAGGCAAAACACCGACTTTAGGAGGAGGATTCCACGCCAATCTGGGAAAGGAGTCACGAGCACAAACCCTGCAGAATGGTACTAGCAAGTTTTAGTCTTACTGATGTTACCTTTTTTTATTAATATGATTGATTGCAATTAATTTTTAGTTTTGAATGTGACCTCAAAACCTTGGCAGGCCCCTCATTCAGTGGACAAGTCTGCCTGGTGCTGATTTTACATTGTGCTCTCATTTGGCCGCTACACCTGATTTATGAGGTCAGGTAGCTGGCTGACAAAGGGTAATGGCACCTGACAATATTACCGTAGTTTAAAAGATCTTTTTCAAGGTTGACATGCCCATTGTACCTTTTTATTGTCTGTTAAATCTGTTGAGGCCTTTTATTTTGTCAGTTTTCAGGGTTCTTGAAATGCTTTACACATATTTATTTTTAAGTATAATTCTTCCAGTGTTTTTGGTTTTAAGCAGTACAAGTGTGAGATAATGCATATATTTATGCACACTTCATAATAATCAGGTGCTTAATATGTGATTGTTGAACAGAGAGGGAAAAAATGAAAAAAAGGTTTTAGTGCACAGACGATATTTAACTAAATATTCTCATTATATGCTTTACATTTTAATTGAGATCTACATAATCTACACTCTTTAAAGAGAGCTAATAAAGCCAGCTTTTATTCCAGAAGCAGAACGGTCTTCCAGTTTCAATTGCTGTTACTCATATCAAGGGACAGGAGTTGTCATTTTTTGGCTAATTAATACTCCTGTCTCATGTCTCTTGGAGATGACAGCTGATGGACTGTCATAGCAAAGTCTCCGAAGCTGACAGGTAATTAACCAGGGATGTAGATGGGTTTTACTGATAAGGTACTCATTTGGGGGGGATATTTTAGAGGAAGGTATTTTCCTAAATCAGTCTCACACTTGCAACTCAAACACAGAAAATCTTAACCTGATATTATGCCTGCATAGGTATTAAAAAAAAAAAGATTGATATTATACCTCCATAGGCATAGACAGGTTAAGATTGATCTTTGTTATTGAATTATAGTCAGATTGCTTTACTCAGCTTTATTCAGCTGATTTATGTACGGATTGTTTTATGTACAGAATGTTTTATTCAGCTCTGTGTAGTGAAGACTATTGAGCCCTGTTTGTTTGGCAGAGTAAAGCTTGCACTTTAGGCGAACTAATTTCAGTGTCAGGCCCAAAGTTACTATCTCATGAGTTTTAAAAATGCCTATATAAAGTGTAACCTGTATAAGTAGTGGAATAAAACTGGTAAAATACCTTTTACAGTTAGTGAAGTTTGATTTTCAATTTAGGCACTTTATTAAAAACTGTAATTTTGCACAGGCGTTTTAAAAATAAATTGTCTTTTTGTGGATAAGGACTGCCCAGTTGTCTTTAATTGTAGAAAAGTAAAATGCTGATGGAAGAAAATCTGTCTTCATGCTTCTTGGAGTGTGTGAATCCTTCAAAAGCCCTTTTGGTTATGCTGAAAGGTAATCACAAGTAAAGACAGTGTAGGCGTTTTTCTGGAATCTAAACACAGCTTCTTTCTTGGATGAGTGTTTGCTGGGGAATATGTCTGAGCATCTTCCTTCCCCACAGCTTTTGTGTGTGGGGCCTCCCTGATCACACACAGTGATTCTGACTTGGCTGAAATATATCAGCATCATATACAAGAAATTGTACTTGCTTTAAGTTAACTTACCTCCCAAACAGTTTTGAAACAGGAAAATAACAGGTTTTCTTCTCTTCCCCTCCTTTTTTTTTTTTTTTTGTGCCTGTCCTTTATATAAGGAGCAAGTATTTGGTCTTTGATTTCTGTAGTCAACCTTACATTTGTCATGCTGCCAATCTGTCTCTGGGAAAGTTCTTTTCAGTGAGCTAAGTGATGTTCTTACTCTGTCCCAGGCATGACAACAGCAGCTGATATTTCAGGTAGAGCAATTGGTGTTTGAAAGGCTTTTCTTTCTGCTGCTGTATAATGAGCCGGTTGTCTGCTGCTTTTAATCACACTTTTAGCTTTACATAGCTTTTAATTGCAAATTGAGCTATGGCAGTGAGCTTACAAAATC
>JAYRBT010000177.1:57134841-57152128 GCA_036023395.1 Myiotriccus ornatus | reverse complement strand
TGCTGCTTTTAATCACACTTTTAGCTTTACATAGCTTTTAATTGCAAATTGAGCTATGGCAGTGAGCTTACAAAATCCGTTGTGGTTAGACTTCAAAGTGTAGCAAGGCAAATGAACTTACTGTATGTATCTTAGAGGAAAGGTATGGCTAGAATGGCTGGTCAGAAAAAATGCTGAGTTATTTATTTATTTATTTGTGGGTGCCACTATGTAGGCATTTCCAGAGTTAGCTGAGCTGCAGAAGCACTGCTGAAATGAGCTCCCGTTGGGATGCTGGTGCGGCACCGCTCGTGAGCACCTTCAGTTCCCGCGACTCGCTCACGGCTCCTGCGTCAGGGCTGCCCCTGCCTTCAGGGGTGTGAGCACACAGCTTTCTCCTGTGCCCTGCTCCATGCAGGCCATGGCCGAAGGGAAGAGCCAGGCTCTGGGAAGCAGGGATGGGCGGCGGGTTGAAGTCATCCCCAGAGGATTTGAGAGCAGCTGAGAGCGTGTGTGTGGTCCGAGAGCGCTGGCAGGTCTCGCTCTGCGCCTGCTCTGCCTGCCAGCAACCTGCAGGCTTGATGTGGTGGGGGAAGAGTCCAGCAACAGAGCAGGGACTTGCTGGTTTTTAAAAAACAACCACCTCCCCCTGCTAGCCCTCCATCCCCCCCACCTCCTTCCCCATCTAGTTGGGGCCAAATTCTTCCTTACTGTAATGTCTGTCTTTTCAGGGGAGGTGAAAGGGAGGTGATATGGGCTCACTGTCTCTTATTTAATTACCAGTGAAGCAGCTGGGGTTGGCTGAGTGTATGATGCTGCTGTTTTCTGAGGCTTTTAGTGAAAGGATGTTTAGAATTAGATGCAAAACAGTTTTTCATTAGAATGCCTAAGGTAATAACCTTATTTATTTTTTTTCCCTGCGTTCTAAAGTGAAGAAATGCAGAAGTAAAATCTCCCAGCAACTGCTCAACAGTTCTGGACTCTTCTAAAACATTATTTTGCGCGTTGGTGGTTTTATATATATTTATATATATATATGCTGTAAACAAAGCCATGAGCAAATTCTGAAGGATTTTTGTTTCCAGTTTTGTGTAAGAATGTCTGTTATACAGAACTAGTCTCCCTTATCACATGTGCCTCTGCTGTACGTTTCCTCACTATTTATAATGCGGTGGGACATGGCAGTTCATAGTTCCTCCCTTTCTTTGCTGAACCAGCTGATGTTTGTGTGTGTTCATTTGGGAATTGGCTGCTTACAAAAATGGGAGTCTTGTTTACACTTGCTAAAATATTTATGCAGGAAAGACTTAATACTGTTGTATTTGTTCATAATCAGTTTGATTTTCAGTGTGCAGTTCTATGCTAATTGAGTGTGCGAAGCTCCATGAGTTCAACAGGCTCAGTTCCACAAAATACCTTGTATTTGTGCACATAGAGCTCACTTTTGTAGTAAAACCCTGCACACCCATGAGATGTTTCAGCTTCAACTTTGTTTTAAAGTATTTGAAAAAATAGCTAAACATTGCTGTTTTTTTGAAAAAAAAAAAAAAAGAATTATCAATAAAATACTAGCTCAGACGGGGGACCCTTTGACGAGACTTCTTCCTCTGTGTCTCAGCCTCTTCAAATTCCTACAGTATTGATCAATTCCTATGGTTACCTACAGGGCTGAAGGGCAGAGTGCTGTCTCTTTAAATCTCATTTTACAGCTCCTGCTGCATTACATAATCTCTCTAAATAGCCAGTTTATTCTTGTTTCCTTGCAGGCAATCTGCTCTCATTGTATCCCCGTCAGAATCGTTGTTACAAGGGAGTTGTTCTTGACTTGGAGCTCTGATACTTTCAATAGTCCTCAGTGACCAAAAAGAAAAGGGAGAGGAGAAGGAAGGTCAATGGCATGATTATAACTTGAAAGCTTCAGTTGCAGATATTCAAATTTGGTTTAAACTAAGTTTGGAGATTGCAGCTGCATCTAGCTTAATCCAATTTCTGAACTGTTGTGCTGTGTTTTTAATTATTTGATGAAATGGATGTGTGTTTTCCCTCAGTCCTCTTAATACGAGAACATAGCTAACAGTATTTTAATGCTAAATGGGGAGGCATTTCTGAAGATGTTCTCTAATGCATTTTTGACTGTTTACATTTAAACTATTTGCTTAATTCTTTAACCTGTGTTGTCATCACTGATTTCATAGCTGGTTTATTAGGGTGATTATGGAGGGCCCTACTTCCTCCCAGAGCTACACATCGTGAATTAGACCGGGACAGCATATTAAATGCATGAAGAACAGAAGTATCCAGAAGGGAGGAATGGAGAACGTTGTTTAACAAAACTAAATCAACGAGGGAGGAGAGGATAGTAGAACCCTAAAATAATTGAAATTGGAAGAGACCTCTGGAGGTCCACGAAGTGGTGGCTTTGAAGTTGCATTAAGCTGCTCAGGGCCTAGTGCAGCTGAGCTCTGGTGATCCCCAAGGAAGGATATGATACAGTCGCCCTGGACAACCTGTTCTCTAATGGTTGACCACCCTCACTGTGAAGAATTTTTTCCTTGTGTCTAGTCAGAACTTTGATGAAATGTGACTCCTGTCCTTTTGCTGTGCATCTCGTATGATTCTGGCTTCATCTTTATGACTACCCACTGCATAGCTGGAGACCACCAATGAGGTTCCTCCTCAGCTTTCTCATGTTAAGACTAAGCAAATTCATCTCTCGCCTCTCGCAATGTGCTCCAGTCTCCTAATAGTGTTAGTGACTCTCTGCTGGACTTGCTCCAGTGTGTCAGTGCCCTGTCTTGTGCAGAGGAGTCCTGAACTGGACTCTAAATAAAGTCTCAAGTGCTGAACAGGGGAAAATAATCACTTACCTTGACCTGCTGGCTGCAGTCTTAAAAACGTGGCTCCAGGATGAAGTTGACCTTCACCACTGTGATTGGGTGTTGCTGTGTCATGTTCATCTTTTTGTCCATGAGGAATCTAGACACTTTTCTGCAAAGCTACTTTGTAGGCAAACAGTCCCCAGCCTGTATTGTTGCCCGGCAGTTCTTCTGGCCCAGGTGCAGAAAAATTGCGTTTGTCTTGTTCACGAGGCTTCTGTCAGCTCATTTCTGCAGCATCTTTAGATTCCTCTGAATAGCAGCTCTGCCTATCAGTGTATTGACCACTGTCCTGATGGGATGTCATCTGCAAGCTGCAAAGGGAATCTCCTGGCCCATTGTTCATGTTGTTAATGAAGGCATTGGACAGTATTGACCCCAGTATCAATCTCACTTGTAAGTCTGATAGTGAAAGTCCTGACCACTCCCCTTGGAACCAGGCTGCTTTTTCACCCAAGTTGCAGTTCATCTGTCTAGTCTAGATCTCCTCAATTTGGCTGCCAGGGAGAATGATGAGATGTGAGGAGGGAAGAGCTGTGGTTGCAGTTTACCTTGACTGCATTCTGGATGTTACTGCAGGTGGGCGTGATCTGCCCTCATTGAATCTGTGCTGGCAGTTCCTGGTATCCTTCTTGCCTTTTGTGTGTCTGGAAATGGTTTCCAAGTAGATTTTTTCCGTAGCTTTCCAAGAAACTGAGGGGAGGCTGACTTGCCCCTAGAATCTTAATTTCCTCACTCTGGAAGAGCAGCCTGATGCTTGCTGCCTTTGAGTCAGAACTTCTCCTGATTCCTGCAACTTTTTAAAGATGGCAAAGATGGCTCTTTTTCACATCCCCCTTGGCATCCTTAGATGCATCCCATCCAGTCCAATTAACTTGTGTGTGTGGATTTTTCTTAAGTGAGCCCTTGTTCAGTTTTTCGCTGCCACAGATAATGCTTCATTTCCTCCAAACTCACATAAAGACCTGAAAACAAACACTGCAACAGAACACCAAGGAGACTCATGAACTGCTGTAAAGGCAAGCTGCCAGATAACCTGTCTGCTCAACATCTTGCACATCAATATGGAGTGTCTTCTCTGAGCAAACTGGAGCCTTCCCTTTGAAATCCAGGGTTGTAATTATGCTGTCCATCTTCCTCACACTCACAGAATCACTGAATATTCTAAACTAGAAGGTACCCACAAGGATCATTGAGTCTAACCCTTAAGTGACACCTCAAGATCTTACTCATCTCTGGGTTGCTGCAACCAAGCCTGCCATCAGACTTTATGCTCTCCACTTCTTCCTTTCTAGGGATGGTAGATGTATCACAGTGCTTTTGCTTGACCTGTTCCTGACATGCCCTAGAAGTCCACTGGATTGCCTGTGCCCCACTATGGTTCCCTTACAGCAGATACTGGGATGGTTCACCGTGAGAACCTGTCTAAAGAAGGCCTTATCTTCAAGATGAGATGGTCTGTAGCAGCTGCTCATGACAGTGTTTCCTTTGGGCTTGCCTCTCATCCAGACCCATTAACTCTCTGTTGACCTGTCACTTGTTTTTCAGCAGAGCTTCACACATTCAGGCTGTTCCTTTGTGTGGAATGAGTCCCTGTCACCTTCCCTGTCTGTCCTTCTTGTGGAGCCTGTAACCATCCATCTCATGACTCCAGTCATGTAAACTGTTCCACCATGTATCTGCTACTTCTCAGTGAATTTGTAGTTTTGCAGCTGTGCATAGGCTTTGAAGTCTTCCAGATTGTTTCCTTTGTTGGATACAGTCTTTTCTTTGACTCTTCCTCCTGTATCAGTTCCTGTCCCTGGCTTTGATTTCAGTAATGAGTCTTGTAGTCTAGTGTTCCTCCCATTTTCTTGTCCTTCTTGTTTTCCTTTATGCTGGGAGAGAAGCTAATTCTAATCCTCTCATCTCTACCTTCGTTAGCACAGTATTGAGTTTTCTCTTGTTGTCTTTTAGAGTAATCATTGCTTGAACTCATCATTGCTTAAAGTTCTCCTCTGATTTTGTCTCATATCCTCCTAAATTTCTTTACTCACTAAGGCATTGAAAGACTTACTCTTTTACTCAGACCATTGCTTCAGTTTTACCCTCTCTGATGTGCTGACTGCCTTGTCCCTTGTGAGTCCTCTTTTATCATTAATGCCTTCTGTCTCATCCATTTCCTCATCTTCTTCACATTTCATGTGTTAACTTTCCCCATCTGTCCTTGAAGGAAGATAAGGAGCATCTTCTCCTTTTCATTTGGGACGAAAGTACATGGTTTTTTTGTTGGGTGGTGGGGTTTTTCTTGTTGTTGGTTTTGTTTGGTGATTGTTGTTGTTTCAAGTACAATCTTTTCCTTTGGTAAACTTTTTCATTCTCAGTGTACCTTTTCCATCTAGTCCCATGCCATGGCTGGAGCTAGGGTTGCAAAATTTTGATGTCTGTGTGAGCTCTTCATTCTCAACTCCTTTCAGAATCTCTGCATAGAGACAGACAGATTTAGGGTGTGATTAATTTAATCCAAAAGGAAGTCAGATGACTCATTCTCTGAAGCGTCTGTTTCTCTTCACTCACTGAAAGGAAGTCTATATTGACTAAGCTCAGCCACTCATCTCTGAAGATAAGGGTGATGAATCGTAGGCTTTGGTGTCTGCTGGATCTGTCTGCATTTGTGGATCTCCTTGTTGACACAGGCTTAGCATGGCCAAAACTGAACTAGGAACTGCATCCGACTGCTCTGCCCTTTTGGATGTTAACAAGTTCAAGCTTCTTCCCACTGAGGCCACTCACAGCTTTCCTTCCTCCTGTCTTGTAGATCCACCCTCTCCAACATCTGCTAAAACATGGATGTGTCCTAGCCATAACACTCACATATTTGTTTCTTGAATGAGTGTCTCTTGACTTTCATTGCTTTTTCTCTCTGATCAGAACATGCCAGGAAAACAGAAAAGTTGTGACCTGGAATGGTAAATCTTTGGTGCCTTAACTTCTTCATCAAAGTATTTTTAAAGGAATGTTGTTTTCCCATCCTATTTGCCCGTTCACATTCGTGATCGCTGTTACTTATCTCGTGACAGTTCAACAGGGAACTTTCCTGGTGTTACGAGGCTGCTGTGTCTGAGTTCCAGCCTGCTGGACCTCGGTGCCTCTGTGGCTTGTTTGGGTGTCAGTAGGTGTGGGCTCTCCTGCTTCGATGCAGGCTCTGGTAACTCACAGCAGCACAAGCCACAGCTCATGCTGGAGCCCTTGGTGGCTGAACCTTCAGGGTGTCTCAGTACCTTACACACCTTTCTCAGAGCTTCAGCTTCCAGGGCTTGCAGGCAACTGCACTAATCAGCAAAGGCTTGAAGAGACAGGCAAAATACTTACTTAAGGAAAACAAACAAAAAAAACCTCAGAGGTAGAAAACAAACTCTTTAGCCAGCATAAGTTACTCCAAGAATTTGGATAAAACCAGAAGATTTTATTCCGTTGCCTATTCGTGTATTACTCTTGGGGACCCATGGAATTTGATTCAGAGGCCTCTGACGAAGCTGGGATCCTTTTGGTACTCCATCTTCTCCTTTAGCACATGGAGAATCTCTTCTTTCTCAGAGGGCTAATGGGACTGTGTGCTTCATCATCTCCAGTTATCTTTTAAAAGGCAATCAGCTGATCTGGGACAACCTTTTGGTTATACGTGGATTAATTACTTGAGTTGAAATTTGAAAATGTTTATTGTCTTAAGCTTTGGCCATCTTTGTATGTTGCTAGGGAATGATGAATAAAGTACCTGTTGTGGAGATGCTTTTGATGTGCTGCTTATCCTTATGGGAACAGTATAATGGAAAATAATCCAGGTCTCCTTTAATGAGATCTGTTACTTTTCTAAAGAAGATGATCTGGGATCCTTTAAGTAAAGAGTAGATCTGCGGGAGATAATGTAATGGTAGGATTTTGCCCAGAGACTGATTGACAACTTAAAACTTTGATCACAGCATTCCACTGGGTTGAAATATACAAGTCAAGCTTTGCTGGTCTTCCTTACTCTGTTCCTGTGCTTGCTTAGCCAGAAAAGGGAAAAATTAGAAAAGGCATTTCTAAAATTCCTTGGAGGTGTTGATTCAGTCTATGTGTATGAGTCTATATGTATGAGTACACAGGGAGACTGTCTGAGGACAGTCTCTGTTGTTTCTTTTAATTTTGAAGATTGTCTTTGAAGTTGGAAAAAAAAAATTGCAGTTTTGATCAAATGAGTTAACGCGATTCCTGTTGTCTTAACTAATAACAAAATATTTGCATGTTCAGCCGCCTTGAATTGGCCTGTTTGTGACTGTGGAGTTAAAGGCGTCTTTCATGATTCCTTTGCTCTGTCTCCTCTTCTGTCTCTGTTCTGTCTCTTGGTTTATTAGCTGGCTGTGGCAAGAGAACCCTTGTGCCAGGGAAGCACTAATCTCTGCTTCGTTTTGTCAAACAAAATAAGAAATGCCCTCTAAAATTCTGCACGCTTGTGAAAATTCTTGCCTGGATATTAAAGCTGTGGCCTTTTGTATCTCAAAATTTCTCCCTGTTGACTTTGACAATATCTGTGTGACACAGAGTAGGATGATATATATCATGTTTGTGGAATTCAGTGATGGAGATTTATCTCCCTACAGCCTTGTGTAGGTAATTGGAAGCTGTCATTTCTCTTGAGAGCAATCGTTTACTTAAAGACAGTTTACCTGGTGGGCTAATGTTTTTTAAAGCATTTGCTTTTTATAGTACTATTCACGAGGAGATGAACTTGGATATTAATGGGCCTATCTTCCTTCTCGTACAGTGTGGCAGAAAACAGGTGACTGCCTCTCTCCACCTTCCTTCCCCTCTAGTAATGTCTATAAATTTCAGTGTTAGTGATCTGCCTCTTCTAACAATCATCTGAATTAAATAATTTTAGCTTTGGAATGTTGTTAGACAAGCTCAAAATATACTCCAGGTAACATGGCTTTGGTTTAAGTTCCATGTAACTGCTGCTCTCTTTTTTGATAATGAAAAACATGTATGTCATTTATATGGCATAGAACTGTCTTTTAAACATTGAAATGTGAGTTTTGAAGTGTTTGTGTCATTTTGTAGGCATGTGGCTCAACACTTGAGAGGGAAAAGGTTGTTGTTGCTTTTTAATGCAGTGTTCTCTGATAGTGCAGAGTTCCTTTTCATGTGTTGAAAATGCCTTCTTGTTTTGCTCTATTAAATAAATTGGAGAGTGATGTGACACTGCAGGGAAGCGTTCCCTAAGCCCGAGGGTCTGCAAGTGTGATTTGCTTGTGGAGCTATTGCATTTTTCTTGGAAGATGGCTTTTCTGAAATAACGGCCACAGCACTAAACTTCTGGACCCTCTGCAGAAATAACAAAAAATGGAAAAAATTCAGTGCCTGTGTACCCTATTTTTATGAGGAGACTGTGATTTATTGCTTATATTCTTGCAAACACCCTTGTTCTCATTTCACCTGCACTTTGCAGCAGGACACAAGTGAGTTGTGATCCCATCTCGTCACGGCTGGTCTTCGAGGAACCAGCACGGATCTGTTGTTGTGGGACACAGGTGGCATCTATCAAAGTGTGTCTGTGGAAGGATGTGCAGGCACATTGTATTCCTGCTGTATTCCTGTTGTAGGGCTGTAAGAGCACCTCTCCATGCACATCTGGCACAGTATCTGCCATAGGCATCCAGCAGTGGCTGTGGGAGCACTGTCAGAGCAGTGTCAGCAGTGCATGTGGTGGTGCTTCTCCACAACAGTGCCACCTCGTTCCCTGTGCTGAAGTGTGTGTGCAGCTTTGATTGTCCTCTTGCCTTCCCAGTTGTGTGAGGTGTCCTCCCAGATGGACAAGCACAGTCACTGCATGTGCTGTTCACAGGTTACTCAGGCAAAGACTGGCTCCTGCTCGATGCCTTTGCTCACGGCAGCATTTCCCAGGCAAACAGAGTGCGCCGGTGGAACACCCAAACGTAAGGGCAAACGAAAAGAAACACGGGGTTCTGTAAAGGTATACAGTGTGTGTTCAGTGGGAGGGTCCCGTGTCCAGTACAGCCACACCAGCAAATTTATCAGCAGACTGACCTACGTCAACCCCCTTGTCATAAGAAGAAACCACCAAAAACCTCAAAACCAAACCCTTGTCCCAGCCTGAACAACAACTCTGTGCACGCACACAAGTGATCTTTGACCTGGGTGATTGGAATGCTGGGATTTGCTGCCCTCCCAGTAGGCTGTTGTGTCAACCCAGAGGGCCAACATGCTGTGGTGTGCTGGTGGGAGGGAGATGTTGGGTAAAGGGTCAGGAACTCCTTCGAGTGGTATTGCCATCAGAATCATTCATCTCAAAGAGCTGCAGCCCTGGAGTCCATTTCCATGATAAGCATCTCCAAACAGCAAAGCCAGTTTGATCCCAGCCTTTCCCATCCCTCAACTGCC
Organism: Myiotriccus ornatus; assembly: GCA_036023395.1. NCBI lineage: Eukaryota > Metazoa > Chordata > Aves > Passeriformes > Tyrannidae > Myiotriccus > Myiotriccus ornatus. The sequence goes on along the minus strand of JAYRBT010000177.1, from coordinate 57,142,853 downwards.
CTTTTCCATTCCCTTCATCCAAATATGCTCGGCCTTGGCTTGGGCAATGCATCTGTTTACTGGTACAGTGAAACAATCTGGGTTTCACAAGCAAAATCAAAAATTTAAAAGAACCAGCCCTCTTTTTTTTTTCTTTTCCTATTTTCCTTTGATCATTTCGCTCCTCCACATGCCACCACAGAGTGGAGGAGGGAATGGATGACGTAGGAATGAGCAGGAGCCCTTTAAAACAGCTTTGTAGCAGGAGAGGCTGAATGCAGGACTGCGTAGCGAGCTCCTTTCTTTTATTTTTTTTTCTTAGCTTTTCTTTTTTTTTTAATGTTTATTTGTAACCTGCTGTCCTGTTACGTTCAGTCCTGCACAGTCAGAGTGGAGGAAGGTGCTTTCTTGTTCTTTTGGCTTGAGTTGCAATGAGTGGGAAGAAATTTTAGAAATGTTCTGTTCATTGACTGCTGCTGGCAGATGGATGCTCTCCGCTTGAAGTGCCTCAGGCCTTGATATCTTCCGTTTTCTCCCCCTCCCTCCTCCCAGCACACACCCCGGAGTGCACAGCCTGTGCTAATTTAGTCGCAACTTAAAAAGGACCGATGGGGAAGAAATGCTCGACTCTGATAGAATTCTTGTCGCTCGCGACATCTTTAGGGAGAACATTTTCATTTCAGGATCCCTAAAGATTTTTCCAGCAACGTGTACTAGATGTTCTGCGATGCTTCGGTGGAGCAGCAGTAAAATTCTTAATGCATTTAAGGATCAAAATGCTAATTCTGTTTATATGTTAATCAGTTCAGAATATACAGCATACATGACATCCAGTTTGATTTTTTTCCTGGTATTTTGGTAACTGAGGCTTGGGTGTTTGTGGTTCTGAGGTGGCCATTCTAATCTGTGTGGACTACAAGCAAACCTTTAAACAATCAGTTTGTTAACCTGGTTAAAACATTTCAACCAATTACTGCATTTTACTGAACTGGCTGTTTCTATGTCAAGAGCTTTCATCACTTACCAGTAGAAGTTGATTGTTGCCAGCTCTGAGGAGTTTGATTCAGTTTTTAACAGAAAAATGTTACAATTTGCTGGTCCAAATTGAATGGAGAAAACCGGAAAAAACGGCCAAATTATACACTATCAGGACTAAAATCTGTTGTTCTATGCTGATTACTACACTTTAATTTAGTGAATAAATTAATCCACAAAGTACTGTACAGCTACAATCACCAGGTGGTGCTGTTGCACACTGCTGAAAACGCTTCTGGAAAATAAGTTTAAATTCTGCCATTGCTGCAGTTATTCAACTGTAATTTCATGGGAGGAGTGGTGAGAAAGATAATTTTGTTTCTTTAATCGTGTTGTTAAAGTAGAGCCTTTCCTGAAAGTTTTGGGTTTGCTCTTCTGCTAGCTGCTCAGAGTGGATTTTTAGTTTACGACCACCTTTGATGTAAAAATGGTGCATGGGATAATTTAGGAGGTTGGATGCTGGTTGTGTGGGACCATATCTGGGCTGTAGCCTAGGTGAGCCCTTCTTAGGTGCTGAGTTTATGAAGGCTCGCATTAAGTTAGCAAAGGTGAAAGGTTGAAAAGTGATGTCTCTTCATAAGTGAACATAACCTGTTTCATGAATGTCATTTAATTTAACCTTGCAAGTTTTGAAGAGCAAGAACTACATCCTACTGCTGAAGGACCCTCTTTAAAAAAAAATCTGGGCTCCTAATACAGTTTCTTTTCAATATCTTCAATAAATGTTTTGGTTTTCCTCTTATTTAGAAAAAAACTTTAGATCATACATATAAAATGAAGTAATTTTTTTTCCCTCAACAGTTGTAAAGGAATTAGGGTTGTAGAGAAAGTTGCTTTTTTCCTAAGGCTTTGCAGAACTGGTTGTTTATGGATGAACTGTGGAATGGGAAATAATGAATTTAAAGTTCCAAACTATTCCTTTAGATGAAGATTTTTTTTTTCCCCTCTGTACTGAAATAATTGAATCATTCTGGACAATAAAGACAGCTAAGTACTCGTCTGCTTAGATTAAACCTAGGTACTGTCAACCATGCAGATAGAAATGTAGAAGTGTAAGTAATTGCAGGAGGGGGGAAGAATTCTCAAGTGCCTACCCCTCCTGAAGGCATTATTATTGCTGTAATTTTAGATGTAATTTTGTACATTGAAAACTTAACACTTGAAAAATGAATGTAATTATTTCCTACATAGAGATTTTAACTTTGTTTTCCAATAGAAATTATAAGCAAAAATATGTAAAAAACTAGAGAGAGAAATACAGTGTTGTCTCCTCAAACCCGGGCTCCAGTGTGGCAAGGAGTTGGGTTTAGCTTAAACCTGGTTTTGATCCATGCTGTGTAGACCTGCCCTGGATTTCAGCAGGAACTGTGTTTGCTTGGCATTATTGTTTGGGACCCCAAATATGTACCTAGAAGTTGGCTTTAATCACCAATATTTAAAGCCTTCATGCTGTTACAACAAAGCTGTCCCGAACAAACACAGCGTAAATTAAGTGGAAAGGTGATTGATTGCTTAGGTGTTTAAAATCAGTTCAGAGAATTCCTGCCTTTTTCAACCCAAAGAGGGTTCTCTTAAGTTTGAACAATAGAAAAATCAAACACGGATCTTTCTTCAGAGAAAGGTCATTAGCACTGAATGCAACAAAACAGGTGGCTGATTATATTCAAATGTGTGACTCCCTAAAAACTTATATTATGCTAATGAGCATATAAGTGATTTTTTAATAAAATCCATTAGGAACAGGATTCTTAGAAGAAAGCTGTGTATTCTTCCTTTGTGTGCCCTAATACCACACACTTGATTAGTAGTACTTTTGGGTGGTATATTATGGAAAGAATAGTATCAAGAAAGCAGTTTAGGATCACAGTTCCAGTTTCTTCATATCCATAGGAATTACACCCCCACCCTCTCCTGTATTATCATTCATTAGAGAGAATATATATGAACAGTATTTCCATTGGACCTTAGATATGCCATTTGATTGCTCATATAAATCAGTATTCAGGGAAAGCATTCTGTGCATTTTTGTAGTAGGAATCATGAACTTACTACTTTGCTTTGTAGTCCCTCCATTTAGGATGGTCATTAGGTCTGGTCTGAGGCTTGAGTGTCTTTTCGGTAACAGTGTAGAGCACAGGAAAGGTGAGGTCACCTGCTTCCTGTCCTTGCGAAATTGATGGATAGGCCACAGCCATCTTCAATCTCCTTCCTTTATAGAAAGCATCACATTATCTTGTCTAAAAGAAACACAAAAACACTGCAGAGTTTCCAGCCACACTCCTAGGGGGTAGCACAGGTGCATGAGTGATCATTCTTAGAAGTCATCCCAGTACTTACAGAGTTTGACAGAGTGAGTTGATGCATTTCTGGTTCCTTTGGCTACATGTGCATATACATGCCAGCTTAGACAGATGCATAGAAATCCTTTTATATGGGAAAAGACAATTTCTGAATCAGGTTAGGAGATTGATGCCTGTGCTCATGGAATATATATACTGTGTGTTTTGAGGGAGTACGGGGACAGCTGTGAACTCCTGCTTTCAAACTCTGTGTAGCATCCTTGTAACAGAGAAGGACATGGAGCTGTTGGAGTGAGGGAAGAGAAGGGCAGGAAGATGCTCAGGGGGCTGGAGCACCTCTGCTGTGGAGACAGATTGAGAGAGCTGGGGTTGTTCAGCCTGGAGAAGAGAAGACTCTGAGGAGATGTCATAGCACCTTCCAGGCCTAAAAGGGTCTAGAAAGACGGAGAGGGACTTCTTACAAGGGCAGGTCGTGACAGGACAAGGGGGAATGGCTTTAAGCTGAAGAAGGGCAGGTTTAGATTAGATACCGGGTAGAAACTCTTTATTGTGAGGGTGGTGAGGCACTGGCACAGATTGCCCAAAGAATCTGTGGATGCCACATCCCTGGAAATGTTCCAGGCAAGACTGGACAGGACTTTGAGCAGCCTGGTCTAGTGGAAGGTGTCCCTGTCACTGACAGGGCCTTGGAACTAGATGATTTTTAAGGTCCCTTCCAATCCAAACCATTCTATGATTCCATGATGATTCTACCATCTCAGACAAACCACAGCAGTTGTGTGTTACTGATGAGGTGCTCTCAAGGCTTGTGGCTGCACTTCCTGCCAGGCTTGTCTCACTTCTCTTTCTTGCTCTGGCTGATTCCTGTAGAAAACAGACCACTTTGTCTTTTTTCCTTGGTTTCCGTCTCAACACAAGAGAGCACTGGAAGTCAGTGAAAGGGGTGGTGATGGGATGGGTGGAAGATGTTGGATTTCCTCTTTCAACTGTCTCTGGCAACTTCATTCTCTGGTATTTTACCCGAATTGTTACAAAAGAAAAAAAGTAGATTTCTTCTAGTCACAGAAAGACTGGGAAAATACTCTTACAGAAATAAAAATTATGGAAAGTACAGCCCCAACTGGTCCAGTTGAATCCAGTCTTCAGACTGAGGGTTTTGTGTGATTTCTCTGGCTTCTTATCCTACATTTGCTGTGGAGTGAAGAGAGTAAAGCAGACTTTGTATGAAAAAGCAGTAAATCACTTAATAGCTCTTAATTTATCATTCCCTCCTCTCTAACTAGCAGGCCTCCATTTTAAATGTGAGATGAATCCTCAGTATTTGCTAATCCAAATTCATCCTCATTTTCGAAGGTGAGGATGAAGCTGTCTTCCTATCGTCAGCAAATCGGCAACTGTAAATGTGGGAGATTTTAGAGGGGTTGCCTTATTATTCTGAGCCCCATGCAGCTTGCCAAATCCAAGCAGGTGTTATGCTTGCTTACTTCCCTGGCCATGAAAGCTCTGTGAGCACAGGGAAATAGCTAGAAATAAAATTATTGGATGTCAGCGGAAATCTTGTAAATTATTTCATAGCAGTACTAATGTGGGTGTATAGCTTTGCAAATACAGTCCCTTTCCACCTTGAATAAATATTTCTATATCTAAAGGTTTCTTCTTTTTGGAAGGTGGGAGGTGGGGAAATAATCGGACATATTTAGCTCCATGAAATCTTTGTTTTTAAGTTTAAGTACAGGGAAAATAATTTACAAGGTTGCTTAGTGATACTGTGGGAAAATGCGTATCTTGAGACTATTCAAAGCCATCTCAAAGTAGATTTAGAAACTATGGTTCCTGACATGCACTAAAAGAAAAAAGTACTGCTTCTGGTGCAAGCTGAATCAGTCCTTGAGTGTGTCAAGAAAGAATACCACTTTTCAAGTGATTTTTGGAACAAATCCAGGGTGCTTGTGAGGTGACGTTTGTTGTCTGAGTGGTCTGTGTTATTCCAGCTGGCCCTATACTAAAAGTTAACTCTTGCTTGCTGCCAGCTTCTTTCTTGAGAGCAAATGGGCATCTCTAGCTTTGGTCAAAATAAAGTTGTTAGACATCCTGTGAATCATAAACGTACTTCTGTCTCTTTGTGTTCTCTGTCCATGGTGAGTCCACCATGCACTGATGGCACATGGTGTCCTCAAAGGTAGTTTGCACCCTATTTCATATCTAGGGGAACTGGGAATAGAAATAATGTTCATTTTGCAGAATTACAGTGGTGCTCAGATGCTCTTTTTGCCATTGACTGTAGACAGTTTTCCTACCGTGTGTGGGGGTAGTTTTGTTTCCCTCAGCTCTGCTCCTTACTTTTTGATCTGACACGTACAACAGATTTCATTCCAACATCTTTGCAGTGTTTGATTCCAGCTTTAAGAAGAAAAGGAAGCTTGACGTTGATCAAGGTCTTTGACACAGAGGAAAAAAAAGCTTTGAGATTGTTTTGAATTTCTGAGAAACTCTGATTTGTTGTGCCAGCTAAGTCAAGTTGTGGGATAACAGTGACACTGAATATTAAATATCAAATTTAATATCCTAAGAAAACTTCAGCAGAAGATAAAGAGTGACATATGATAAGGGAGTGACATAAGAGGTGACATGGAAGCAAAAATCAAGTTCTTCAAAGGGTACATTTGGAGTGGTTTGTGTCCTCTGCATTGCTCAGCAGAAGCCAAGGGCTGCCACCTGCCTCCGTGGTTCCATGTGGGGAATTGTGCATGGTTTTCCCACTCCTTCAGGCACACTCGCTCACTGTTAAGCCGAGAAGGATCCTTAGTCAGATACCCATTCCTGATTTAATCTGTAGGAAGCAAAAAAGGGAGACAACATAGGAACAGCCACTTCCAACAAGATGCTGTTGAAGTTTGAGTGCTGTGATTTCAAAACGATAGCGGGCACCGTTACCAGAGGGTAAAACTGCAGTTGATTTGGGGCCCTCAGAAATGTTTGTTGTGCCAAGTTCAGCTTCCCAACTATTAAGAAATGTGAACTCTGGTGTGTCCTGTTGCTGTTGTAGCTGCCGGGGCCATGGATGTGTGGAGGTAAGTTTATCTTGCACACAGCCAGGCAGAATTTCATCAGCCTGTCTGCTTTTCCTAACACTGGAGTAAAATACAAAAGGTAGGAAGGGCCAGATTATAATTGCATTTCAGAGGGAAAACAGGGTCCTTGAGGTTGATTAATGTAGCAGTAGGACTTCTGAGGCCTTCAGTGAGGAGCTGCTTGTAGCATAAACAGGTCTGAGGCAGGCAGTTGATTGAAGTGTTTGTTTATTTTTGTGGGTCTTAAAAAAGGTCATTAAACAGAATTTGCTCCATGGACTCTACTGAAGCAATATGTTAGTTAGGTTTGAGATGATGCTGATGTTTTGTGATTCCTTAGGGCATCTTCCTTGATTGCAGCTCCACCAAGTCACAGTAAAAAAACCTTCATTTTGATGTTTACGGCACCTGCCTGATTGAAACTCTGAGGCAGGTAGTGTTTTATAGTCAGCTTATTTAGAAAGAAAGAAAAAAAAAGGAAGATTTTTCCAAACACTGTCACTAATCAGAAAAAATGCTATGAAATGGAGACCTGTCTGTAGTCAGACTTGGGCAATATTAAATTCGGATAGATCATTCTCTCAACTGGTCTCAGAACTATTTCTGGGGTATGTTGCAATCAATAGTCTTTCTTGTGTTGAACATCAGCATCTGCTCTGTAGGAGCAGTGACAGTATCAGGGGAGCAGAATCCATGTCTCCTTTAATGAGATCTGTTAGGTTGCTGCATGGCAATCGTCACATAAATCCACTGATTTCTGTTTAAGTCTTTAGTCAGTATGTTCTCTGGTAGCTATTTTTCACCATACCATATTACCTAGAGGAAAATGAATTAATAATGCGTCTAGTCTTGGATACGTATGTTTAATGGATGATCTCACATCCTATCTTGGAGTCATACTGCACAGAAAAAGCCCTGTTGTAATTGATCTTTGAGGTTCGGCACATAAAGAAGAAAAAAATGTAATTGTGCTTGTCTAAAATTTTATTTGACTACTAAGGACTGGCACACTGGAGGCAAGTGGATCATCTAGAAGAGCAAAGGAAGTTGATATCTAAAGATTTGGCTGTGGACAAAATTCCTCAGACTTTGTTACATGAACTAGTATTGAGTGTTTTTTTTTGTTTGTTTGTTTGGGTTTTTTTTAATTTTCTTTGTTTTTTTTAGTTTTGGTTTGGTTTTTGATTTTTTTTTTTGTGGGATATACCTTTAATACGATATTTGATTTAGGAAAACTAGAATGGAGTGGTGATTACGGGGAAAAAATTAAGAGGTGGGAGCTTGTATAGATTGGGTCTTTGCTGTACAGGGCTGGCTGGTCTGTCTGACTGACAATGAGTCTGTGGTGGTCTGCTGCCAAACTGAGCAGGATGAAGGCTGTTGTATCCAGTCAGCAGGGGTGAATCTTAGGGGAGGAAAGAGTTGGTGGGATTTTTTTCCCTGTTCTGTGCACTCAGAATACATAGAATCATAGAATTAACTGGGTTGGAAGAGACCGTCGAGATCATCAAGTCCAACCCTTGATCCAACCCCACTGTGATTACTAGATTGTGGCACTCAGTGCCACATCCAGCCTCATCTTAAAAACCTCCAGGGACGGTGAATCCACCACCTCTCTGGGCAGGCC
>JAYRBT010000177.1:57083106-57134776 GCA_036023395.1 Myiotriccus ornatus | reverse complement strand
CTGCAGGGGGTTGTTGTGGCCAAAGTGCAGGACCCGGCACTTGGCCTTGTTGAACTTCATCCTGCTGGAATCAGACCATCTCTCCAGCTTCTCCAGGTCCCTCTGCAGAGCCCTCCTGCCTTCCAGCAGATCAACACTCCCCCCATCATCTTTGATAATTTGGAGGAGTCTGCAAATTCAGTCTCTACATCTTTAAACGCCCACCCCCTATCTCCTATCTGTACCCTCCATCTTTAATTGTAGGGTGATCAGGGTTCCTGAGGCGGATAACAAAGCCTCGTGAGAATTCCTTTGTCCCAGAACAGTTGCTGGTGGATGACATCCCATACATAAAAAGTAGCCTCATACGAATGGAAGGGATCATAAGCAAACAGATATTATTCCAATGTGTCAAATATTTTCTAATAGGGCCACATTGGCTCTCTAGAAATACGTAGATGGCACTGTAATTTTAATTCTTTACTGGAACAGTCTGTACCTCTGACTTATATAAATGTTATTGTTTAAAGAAATATAAGGCTGTTCGTGAAATACGTGCATTCTCTAAATCTCCTTCCAACTCCAGGCTGAAGTAGATAGCACAAGAGACTGACTTGATAAATAGCATCACTGATTCACTACATTGTTTAGCTGAGATTTGTGGCAACCTTCACTTATGCTTAGTTTATAAAGGAAGGAAATGCAAGGTTGAGGCTGAAGCCCTGTCCAAAATGACCTCCATCATCTGTGGGCAGTACACAGGTGTAATTACTGGGGCAGTCATAGCTTTGATCTAAATAGGCTCCTCTAAAAGGAGAGCAGCTCGTGCAGGATCACAGTGCTTCCATGGTGTCTGTGGCTGATAGACTCAGCTGCCAGGGACAAACTAAGGGCAGAATTTAAGTCTTTAGCTGCAGCCCGAATAAAGACTGATGCTGTCTTACCTAAATGCCAGCTTTCTTATCCCTTCTGTATAAAGGAAGAAGTATTTGACCATTCTTCAGCCTCATATAAAAATACCTTAAATAAGTATTAGCCTAATACAGTCTTTCTTGCTTTTGTAATGGCTCTGTGCCTCTCCCAGCTTGATTTCAATTCTTCTCCCTTTCTGCTTCCATTTTTAGATCATGTTTTATCTCTTATGCCTTTGATTTCTTTAATAACTCCTTCTTTTTCTTCACCCCCTCAACTACTTTTCTCTGAATCCTTTTTCCCTTGATGCCTTCTCACCATATTTCCATTTTTTGAGATGATTTAAGAAATTTGCCAATTAGTTGATATTTATGACATTTGTACTACTGAAATGACTGCGTCATCTTTGCCAGTTGGGTAGGGTCTGGATGGGGAGAGAATGCATTTTATTATATTTGCATGGAGAACTAGAGCGGAAAGAAAAGAAAGAAAAAAAAACCCCAATGCCCAAAAAACAAACCCCACAACCACAATCGGAGTTTCAAAGTAGTTTTGGGCTCACTGGCCTTTTTCAGTCCTCAGGAAGCAGCAGAAACCTTAAGTCAAGTCGAGGTTGAGAGCAGAGTGTGTATTAGCCTCTGTCCACAAGGTCCTTCCTGCCTGCACAGGGAGATGATGGACAGTGGGAAATAACTTACCGCAAGCAGTTACATTTTGACAGAACAACTGGCCTGCAAAGGAGCAGGGCTGAACTCTAGGGGAGGAAGATTGTTCTGCACGTGTCTGAGGACATATTATAAAAGATGAATATTAAAGGTGGACAAGGAAAAGTAGGGAAGGTTAACAGGGATATACAGGGGCCTCTTGGCAGGAAAAGGGAAAGGCTGGACTGGCTTTTATAGCAGGGAATGTGGATTAAACAGGAAGGGGTTTTTTTTGGATTTTTTAAACAATCTTAGCATGTGTGACCTTATCTAACAGTTGCTGCAGTGCAGCTGAGAAGTGGCAATTGTTCAGCTGCAGTAATTGGGTTACCTCTGTTCTTGTCCCTGTCCCTTGGCCTCAGTGGCAGCTCTGGCCAGGGGATCCCATCAGCTCGTGCATCTGCCTCATCCATGTGAGGTACCTCAACTCCCACGGCTCCTGTCTGCTTCCATGGTGTCTGCAAGACTAAAAAATGGCTCCTGTCAGTTTTCACTCTTCTTTGCCTGGTGAGGGCCCAGATCTGCAGGGAAGGCACAAGAACTTGCTGTCAGCGAGCAGATAACACTGTGCTGATTTATATGCTGCTCGCATCTGTAAAGTTTTCCATTGCAGCAGTGGATCCTTTTGTGCTCAGTCTTCATTTTTGTTTTGTTTTAAAGATTTTGAGAACTTTTACCAATAGAGAGTGGTATTTTTTGCATATATTGTGCTGCATTCATGAATTTTTCTAGCTGTGTAGAATGACAGTCTCTTGTTAATTAAATGCTTTTTGCTGTGTAAAAGTATGAATTAAGTTCTATCTCTCTGATAATGCAGGTTTTTAAAACTTTAAAAAAGTGATCTCTTAAAAACTCACAGATTATGTCATGAGTAAATTTTTTTTTTCTTGCAGTGATGCAGAAATTATTTTGGGTGGTTAAAGGTAGTGCTTGGATCATCAGTAATGCTGTGTGACAGCAGAAATGTTCCATTTCTTGTTGTGACAAGAATAACAATTGGTAATTGGTAAGTGTAGGGGGAAAAGCTTTACTTGTATATAGATACAGAAAAATCTCTAAGAGTAACTGTCATTTAAAATGTAATTAAAAAAAATAAAATAAAACGCTGTCCAAATAATACGGAGGAAGATTAAACCAAGGCCTAACTAGTGGTGCTTTCAGAAGGAAATCTTGCATATCCAAAAGCTACCAACCACTACCTAAAAGTTCTTGGTACCCTAAATTTTTCTTTCCTATTCCCTTAATGTCAGACAGGTAAGGATTTTGCTACATTAATCATACACGTGCTCACAGTTCTTGCCAGTTGTGCAGCTTTCCAGCTGTTTCGACTTTGAAACAGCTGCAAATCTTCTGCGACCAAAAAAACTCAGTTGACTAAACTTTTGGATACAGAGAAGTCCGTATTTGCTTTCTCCCAAAATTAATCTGAAGTGACCTGAACCATTCTAATATACACATAACTGAGGAGCATTTTAGCATTTGTTTGAACGGCAGTATGTCAGACTAAGCTCGTTTGTATGGGAGGAGCAGCGAGGGCCGGGAGCAGTAGCAGGGAAGCAGGGGGAAGCGTAGGGATAGTGTGTGCTTTTCTCTTTGACCCATTTAGGCTGCAGTCTCACATTTGCTTTAAGTCAATCCACGTGTGCTTGGCCGCTGACAGCATTTCTCCTCACCCCAGCCACATTCTGCTGCCGGTAGGGCTTGGGAGGCTGCGTGTTGAGTTACAGGAGGGAGCTGGTCCAAATGGAAATTTAACATTTTTCTGTTGTTTGGGCTGATTTTCAGCAGAGCAAATTCCCTCATCTGTATCAGCATGTGGCCATGTAAATGTCGAGTTGGAGGTGGAAATGCTGTCTGAAGGAACAGCTTGGGCTTTTAGCTTGACTTAAAACAGTCGTGATCTGATTCCTTCAGATGCTGGTGAATCAACAGTTTTGTGGGGTTTTCTTGCTTTTGTTTTTTTTTAATGTCAGCATCAGCTGTGGTTTTCCAGCATGACATCAGAAGTGAAGTTCAGTAGGGACTTTATGAGCAAGCAGTTCTTTAGCTGTGCTAAAAGGAATAATTAATCAGGGCTAAGAAACAAGCAAGTTCCTGTCTTAAGGATGATGGGGAGGGAAAGAAAGGTTAGGTGCAGCCCCTGAATAAACTGTATGGCTTCTAGTCTGTTGTTGAAGTGGGAGTTGCAGTCAAGATGGATAATGGGAAATGCCACCTGTGAGGGAAGCAGAATTCCAGGAACTGAATGCAGAAAGTCAGAGGAACCGCTTACGATGCCAAATTTTTCAGAGTGGGTAAGACAAATTAATTCAAATGGCCAGTTGCTGTATATGATAAGAGGCTGTCCATGTGGGAGTGGTATCATAGGATCAGAGAATGGAAAACAAGCTTGAGGAGGGGGATGGGGGAAGTTATGTGGGCGCTTTGCAGGCCTGCTTTGGCATTAATTAATACCAGGGCCAATTTTGAGCGAACGAGTACTTAAAGAAGTACAGATAAGTGCTGAGAAGAGATGTTAACAGCAGATTTTTTAGGTGAGAGAAAAGTAGCTTAGTATCAAATATTTAAGAAGTGGTTGGAGCAGTGACCACTATCTGAATTTTAAACCATTAATCTTAAAGATGCATGGTCTCTCTCTTTAGCTGAATGAGTGGATGAGCCTTTGACATGCAATGGAAGGGCTTTACCAAGAGAGACGGGGAGCTGCACCTGGTAGATGGGGTGCTCTCATGGGAGGCAAAATGGATGGGTTGGATTGTTGTCAGCAGGCAGAGAAATTGAATACAGGTCTCTGCACTGAGATAGTCTGGGTCTGGCCCTGCAGAGATAAAGTGGAGGCATCAATCCTTCAGTAAACAGGTCTGGATTAAGCCTTTTTTATTTCACAAGGTTATTTTTAACATGGATCAGTTTACTGGTTTGGTTTTCTGTCCATCACCACAAACAAAAGTTGTGCTGGCGCAGCTGGTGGAATATCACAGGAAAAGGGCCTGGAACGGTTTTATTCTGCTGAGATAACAGGAACAGAGTGTACCCTTGGGCAGTCCCTGGAGCAGGTCTGCCAGGTGACACAGGCACCGGGATGCATCAGTCGGAGAGGGGCCAAGTGTTTACGGGCTCCAGGTTGCTCAGCCTGGGGACTGACACATCCCATGGAGGAACAGGGGAGCTCTTGTGTGGAAGAGCCTCAGTCTGAGGATATGGGGTGCACCCACAACTGGATGGTGGCAAGATAGGGATTTGGAGTCAGGCTGAAGTTAGGCAGAGCCTGGGCATGAGGCCAGCATGTTCATCACTTTCCTCATGGGCAATTAGGTGTTACTGGGAATAACTCTTAGGTAACCTTGATAAAATTAAAGTTGTTATTGTGCTGGCTCAGCACTGCTGCAATGTCCTGCTGTGCTGCTACTTTTACTGTTCGTTGGCCTTTTTCCTCACAGGCTCACAGGGATAAAGCTGCTCCTTGCTCCCGGTATTGTGTGTGTGGCTGGAAATGCTCAGTGTGATCCCTGCTGCCATCGCCTCGCTTCCCTTCCTGCCTCCCCACATTGCTTGGGCTTTAAATGTTTTCTTGTCTTTGATCATGGGACTCTGCCCTTGATTAGGCTGCTGGGACCAGCCTTCATAAGAGTAGCTCCACTGATACTCCTGGACTTTCCCTGTTGTGCCTTTGTTTGTTTGTTTTACTGATTTGTAATACAAATAACATAGAAGCCTGGCATGGAGCAAAGAGCAGGAAATTCATTCAGGCTTTGAGCTGGGACTTGCTGAAATTGAAAGATGTGACAAAGAATGCAGGGATGCTCACATATAAAAACTGCTCTTTTTCCCTTTTTCAGGAGTTCTTTTGGGTAGCCTTTTCAAAGCAAGAAAAGGACTGAAAACCCAAATGCAGAATAAAATCTGCACATAAAATTCAGTTGTTAAAGTAATTAAAATGCTGGAAATGAATACCCAAGTGAAAACCATCCAAAATGTTCCCTTTAATAGAACCTAGTGTTTGTTACCATAACAATCCATTTTCCAAGAAAAGGATTAGTGCTGTTAACACGACTCTGTTCCCCTTTTCAGGTAGCTCTCATTTCCAGGGCCCCTGGAGCAAATCGCAGAAAGGGGGGGAAAATTCATTTGCCTGGATTTTGATGATGCAGTTTAGTATCATAGCAATTCATTTAAGTTCTGGCTGTGTACTGCCTGTTATTCCCCTAGAAACTAATGCTCTGTACTGACAATGCTGCTGTGAAATAGCAGCGTCACAGTCTCTGTCAGACTGAGGGAAGGGCTGCAGATGAGCAAGCAGAAGCCAGATAAGAATAGTACAGAGCTGTAGCTGCTTAACATGACTGACTTTTAAGGTATCCAATAAAAAGGTATAATTCCTCTTCCACAGGGAAAAAGAACAAGATGCTTCTGTAGTAATGAGATCATAAAGGAAAGAAAATTGCTCGTAAAGAATGGGTCTGATTTTCCCTCTTTTTCTGTTTTGCTTCCATTATAACTTAAGCTGCAGTTTTGCTATCAACTGCCTCTTGTGTAAGCATTTAACGTTACCAAGATATTCTTTGAATCTATTTTTGTGACAGAGATTTTTGCCTGACACATTTTGTTGTAATAACCACTGTTTCCTCTGTCAAAAGAATGGAAATTTTCTGAAATAAAAGGATTGCAGTGTTCAGTGGTCCTATCTGAACTTGTCACTTCAGGTCTGCTGTGCCAGTTCAAAGCAGTGAGGTTGGCATCAGATGAGAAGATGATGGTGTTTCTTTCAGCACACTGGGAATAGATGGGTAGAAACACTTTTTTTTTTTTTTTTTAAGTAGTCTTGGAACTAAAAGCTGAAAAGGGCCTTTTGTTTTTTGATGCAGATTCAGGAGCGTGATAAACTTTACTGCTTGGTAGCCTGGGAACTTGAATTTGTGTGTTACTTACAGAAATACAAGCTTGTCTCTCTCTTTCTTTCTCTCTCACCTCTCCCCCCACCTCCCCCTCCACCCCGATGGTATGGTGAGCCTTTGAGAAATAAATGGGAATTGCGTGGTGTGTGTCCTGTACGTCACAAAATTTTTGTAGTTTCTAGACTTTTATTCTTATGCTCTTTAAAGGAAAATTTATTACTGTTTTACTGGTGAGGGAAGGGGGAGAACTTTCAAAACCTCACTGCTGGACTTGTCCTGCCTTTTTAAAAAGACACTGTTTCTTGTCCTTTTCCCAAAGACACTTAGACACCACTTTAATGCCATCACTAAATTGCAAGGCAGCGTGAAGTGTAAGCTTTGACCTTAAAGGTGCTATTTCTTGCACTTTAAAAAAAGAATCCCATGATCTGTCAAAAATCTTTAAGGCCCAAAAAGAGGCAACTCATATTGCAAGTTACTAATAAAAGATACACTTAGTAAGAGACTTGTTTTACCCCTGTATATTTTGTCTTATTTGTTGTACTTTTGCATAGCAGCTTGGAAAAAATCCAATACTTAGTTCTGGTTGTTCCACACAATGGTATTTTTTTTTAGTACTGAGAGAGTAGCTGCAGGGTTT
Organism: Myiotriccus ornatus; assembly: GCA_036023395.1. Lineage (NCBI taxonomy): Eukaryota > Metazoa > Chordata > Aves > Passeriformes > Tyrannidae > Myiotriccus > Myiotriccus ornatus. The sequence goes on along the minus strand of JAYRBT010000177.1, from coordinate 57,127,646 downwards.
TACAGCAGTGTCACATTCAAACTTTTTAAAAAGCTGTTCTACTGGATGAAATGGATGAGGAAGTCAGGAAGCTGTGGTCCTGAGCATTCTATAACCCAGAGCATGGCAGGGTTTAAAGGTGTGTTCTTCTCCATGCAGTAGAAGTTCATTGGAGTTTGTAACACTGCAATGGAATCTGGTGAAAAGGAAGTGGAGCAGATTGCTAATAAATTGCACGGTAATGTTGGATATTCCCGCTGTTTGGGCTGAGATCATGGGATCATAAGGCTCGTTGCACCCTTGCAGTGAGCTGGACCAGCTCCCTGCTCACTGGGACCGTATGGTCAGACTGGCAGTGAGGGCATCAGCCAGCCGGGGGGGCTGGTTGGAGCCACGCTGGTCATCAGAGCAAAGGCTGGAGGCAGTCGGGAGATAAACAGCGAGTGGAAGGTTATGAAATGCCACCCAGCTAGCGAGGAGTAGCGGGAGTGGGAGGACATTCAAGGGCTGATCGACATAATGCAGTGCTGTAGGTCTGCTGGAGGGAATTGCTCATCCTCCCAGCCCTGGAGCTTGCAGCTGCTCGGCAGCTCCTCCCTGCACTGACCCCAGTGCTGGGGGAGTAGCATCCCAATGCTTAGCAAGGATTTTGGAAATTATAAGGGCTTCTCGTGTTCAGGACTGGCAGTATGAATGAATATTTGGTCTCTGTTCATGCTTGTCAGCAGTAACTGGAGAACTGGATAGATTTGTTTTGATCAGTTGTTTTCGTAAGCCCAGTTTCTCTGTGTACGAACAGCTGCCCTTCAGATACCAACTGATTAAATCACTGTACTTATAGTTAAATACTATGGAGATGTATTTTTCAGCTCTTGAAATGTCAGATTGGCAGAAAAGGTGGGAAGTCACAGAATGACATACTTTTGGGTGTCATCTGACTGGGATGAGGGCAACCTGTAGTGGTTTGGTGCCTTTCTGCAGTACTGGGGTGACAGCCATCTGACACCTGCCTTTTCTTGGACTCTGTGAAGCAACTTCCTGAATCTGGGAGGGAATCAGTAGGAGTACAAGGTATCTTATGTTCCCTGTGGAGAGATCTGGAAGCACAATTGCTAATGCTAACTTTTCCAGCTATTTTTTGTCAGTGTTACATAAGATACCAGAAAAATAGAATTTCGTTGTCATGTTCAATTCAAGGGGCGGAGGTGGTGATGGGGGAACAACAAAGCTTTTGATCTTTCTTTAGTAAATAGGAGGCTGGTTACAGAATGTAAATGTTTATCTTAGATGATGCTATGAGCAGTACATTTCTTTCTCTCTCCTCACAGGTGAGGACAGAAGCAAGTTAGTTATCAAGATGCACATAATTTTTAGGATGCTTCTTGTCCTGCATTAAGTTGTTCATTTTGGGGATAAGCAGCAGTGTAACAGTTGTCTTCTTTTTCCATGAACTGTATCACTGACATAATACCACAAAGCAGCTTGAGGGAGTCCTAGCACAGAGAATTCAAGCCTTCACTGGTCTGCTGAAGGTTGAGTAAAACATTCTAAGAAGTAGCATTTCCTAAGTGGACAAGTACCTTTCTGTGCTCTTAGATCTCTTTTGTCAGTAGACAATGACTGGTCAACCCTAAAGTAATTCTGTTTTAAAATATTGATGGTGGATGAAGAGCTCAGCTGAAAACGCATATATTACTCAAACAAGCATGCTGTTTACTTAGGATGAATTATGATGAATTAATTATTAATTATATTTCAACATCTGAAATTAAGAAAAGGCTAAATACTTGGAATATTAATGGTAGCTTGGGGATGGGACCAGCTCAGTGGTGAAAATACCTGAAATTAATATCTTTCATAAGCTGTCTTCATTTTTATCCTCTTATGGTATGCTCTTTGTTTCTAAAGTGCCCTTCGAGTGGAGCCCTGAATGAGAGCAGTGTTCTGGGAGAGGGGTTACCTGGTAATGGGGATGGGCCAGGGGAGTGCTGGGGAAGGAAGCTCATGGATGCTTGTCCTGTTCTCATCTCCAGCTCATTGGGCTGTTCTCTCATGTGTCCCAAGAGCCACAACAGCTGCTGCTGTGCTGGTGGCCTGGGAAGCTTCATCATGTCTCTTCTTGTTTGGTGGCCTGTGCCAACTGGTCCTCGTGGAACCAGGTGGGCCCTGCATCCCGGTTCCATCTTTAGCCCAAGAGGCGTTCAGGAGTGTGTGTGGCTCTTCCTTGGCACAGGAGCCACTCTTCTATTTATGTTTTTTCAAAAGGTTTATTTAAATGCAAAATTTGGACAACACTTGAAAACTGCTGAAATTGTTTCTCGTTATCATCTGCCTTTGTGATTTTTGGGACACTGAGTTGGACCATCTTACTTGGAGGGAAGGCTGTGCACTGGCTGCTCCAGAGATTCCAATCTGGATCTCTGTATGGCTGAGGGAGAGACACATAGGCATGTCTGTTTATTTTTTTGAATGGTTGCACATCTGCATGTAGTGCCTGAAATCTACAGATGGCTGTTCATGGTGTCTCCATCTCAGCAGCCACGCACAGCAAAATACAACCAGATAAAATAGGATAAGAGGATAATAGGATAAAACCACGTAAAATAGCATAGGTGATGGGAAGAGGTGACTTTCCACAGCCTCCCTGATGCATGCTGGCCTCTGGGGTGGACTTGTTTCGGAAGTGGTTGATAGGGAAGCTGCTATGCTGCTACTGCAAAATGAGTTTTTAGTACTCAAGTGCAGTTTTTTCTCCCAAATGAGTATGAAGTGATTCTTTTGTAGGGACAGAAGAAACAGCATACAGGCTGAGAAGTGAAATAAAATTCAGGGGAGGGCGGGTGCTGGTTAGTGTCTTAGTTTTAGGAAGGTGTAATATTTATATTTGAGGCTGGTGAGTGCCAGTCCAGGGCCTGCTGATGGCAATGGAAAAACTATTCACCTAATGGGCTTTGGATTACTCTTGAGTAGCTTATTGCGCCCACACCTCCCTTGGAGTGTGGTGTATCCTTCCTCTGCTCTTACTTCTTCATCCAAACATGTTACACCTGTTTGACCAACGTGCGTGGAAAGAGATCTCAGTGGGGAGTGCACTGATTTCCACGTGTGCAGGAAGGAGAAGCTGTTCCTTTGTGGCAGCTCCTGTTTGGCTGAAATGCTGCTGACCCCGGCTGCCTGGCTGGAGTCACTCCTTATAAAAGCCGCGTTGAAGCCGAGTCTTTGGCAAGAGGTTGTTTGGAGGTGAAGCATTTTTACCGTGTTATTAGTGATGATGATATAGGGATTTGCATGAAATTAAGATGTGTGGTCTGTTCTGGGGCTGGTGGTGTTCTGGTAAGCATCCTGTGGTTGCCATTGCTTTCTGTGAGCGGTGGTGGCTGAGGGCACAACAGGCATCGTGCCCCCTTCCGCAGAGCTGCTCATGACATCTCTGAAGGGAACAGACGAGTGTTTCCTGTAAATACACGTGCTGGAAACATCTGCCCGGCACATTGAATTAAAGGATTTTTCTTGATGTGCTGTCTGACCCCGTATGCTGAGGAACTTGAGTGCTCTGTTTTCCTCATGACTTCCCCCATCTTTTTCTTAAGCTGTCTTTTCGGCACACTCTTCCTGAAGCTGGAGCTGGACCTTGCTTCCCGCATCTGTCCCAGCAGCTGGCCCACTTCCTGCCATGAATCATCCAAAACACACTTTTTTCTTTTTATTGTTTTATTTAAGGGTGAAGGCACATTTGTTCTCCTGAAGCCACAAGCTATCTGAGTAGTCTGGCAGCCAAGCCTTAAATGAAGGCTGGAGTGCGAAAGTGTTCAGAGGAAGGAAGTGCCCCCCCATTGATGGAGATCACTTTCCTTGTGGAAACAGAGCTCCTTTCCTTGTGGGCTTGGGTTGTGGTCAGAGGAACAGCAAACTACATCACTTCTTGGAGAGCTGCAGCAAAGCATCTTCTCTGTTTGCACGTCAGTGTCAAACACGCTGGGCTTTTGGAAGTTCATTGCTACAACCAAACAGGTGCTAATTGTCAAATGATGTTAAAGAAGAGGGTCATAATCTTTTGCCTGAGAAGTCTTGGCTATGGTTTGGATCCTCTCTGGGGCTGATATTTGTGGCTTACTTTTCCAGGGCTCATTGACTGCATGTATTTCAAGTCTAGCAGTCCAAAACAAGGCTTTTTTTTTTTTTGTCTTGAGGAGCTGAGGCTGAATAGTTCCTGAAACTTGAGAAGTTATTGTATTTCACACAGAGATGAAATTCAAAATCCTTCTCCGAAGTTTTATCTTTAAAAAAAACCCCACAAAACCAAAACACCAAAAGACTCCAACCCAAAAGCACATTAACTGCGTAGTTATTAAGCTTTTCTTTTCCTTGTTAATTTTTCTAGGGAAACGTCAGATTCACCACTTGGGAAACCAGCTTCAGCTCAATCAGCACTGTCTGGATACTGCCTTTAATTTTTTCAAGATGGCTGTGAGCAAACACCTAACCCGGGGGAGGAAGATGACCCACGTAATTGCCGCGTGTCTCTACCTGGTGTGTAGGACAGAAGGAACTCCTCGTATCCTTTCTCATTTATAAAACACAAATAAATAAAGGACATAATTTTAGCAAGTCAGCTATCCCAGTTAGACCATGTTTCAAAATGTGAAAAGGTAAGTGTTTAAGAGATAACTTGGTTACTGCTGGTTTTATACAATGAAGTGAATGGGAGTGTTTTCTGTGGTTCAAGTACGTTTGTTCTCTTTCTAAATGTACAATACTTAGTATTTAATGCTATAAATGCCACTCTGCTCCCTTCAATAACTCTAAATTTCTTCTTTTTCCACATCTTCTTCAAGTAAAAAGTTGCACTTTCCCTGTGCTTTGCCAGGAATTATTATTTGTGGAGTATTTTTTTGTTTATTTTTTTTCTTTGATAAAGCAAATGACACCAAACATCCTGCAGTGTCAACATCAAAGAACAGATTAGAGTTTCAGTGGGTTTTCCATCAACATATTTGTATTTCCTTCTTTTAATACTTAGAGGAAGGACTTAGAGGTATCACTCATGTTTTAGAGATGTCTGATAAATTCTGAAATTTGCTCAAAGATCATACAGGAAATCAGTGGTTGAAGGTGGGACTGCACACAGGACAGATTTGCAAGTGGGTACTCCTTGCTCTACCATCCCTATTTTTGTCCTGGAGAACTTCATTAAAATCCATATAAGCTTTAAATACTGATGACTATCCAAATTAATTTGTTTTCTATATTTTTATTTCTTTTATGTTGTGTTTCAGTTCCTGGAATTCAGGGTTTAGTAGCAAACAGTTACTTCGTTTGGATGTGGCTCTGGGTGACCAGGTCTAGTGGAAGGTGTCCCTGCCCACAGCCAGGGACTTGGAATGAGATGATCTTTAAGGACCCTTTGAACCCAAACCATTCTATCATTTTATCATTCTATGATAAATATTCTATGAAAAATATTCTGTAATTCTGTGTTATTTTAGTTATTTTCTACTTGAAAGCAGTATGTGCATATCATCATTATTCCATTTGATTTGATGCTTTTTCTAGATTGCTGCTCTCATTCTACGTTTTCGCAGTTGGACAGCTTAGCTTTCCTTTTAAGATTGAGATGATTTTTTGGTAGTTTCAGAAACTGTGTTCAGTATTCTGTAATTGGCGCTTTGTGATATTGTGGTGGTCATTGCATTTGCATGTTTAAAAAAATGTGGTTTTGCTGGAATAATGGAATTAAAAGGAAGGATTGTCTAATAGCCTGGTCTTTCCTGATGTAAAGTCTGTGTGAGTTTTGAACAGTGTCACTCTGTCATTACCATAAAGACTGTGTCGATTTTAAAGTATTGCAATTATTTTAGTAATACATTTTTCACCTAACTACCTGAAAAAGGGTAGGTTTAGATTAATTATTAGGAAAACATTCTTTACTGTGAGGGTGGTGAGACCATGCCACAGGTTGCCTAGGGAAGCTGTGGATGCCCCATCCCTGGAAGTATTCAAGGCCAGGCTGGATGGGGCTTTGAGCAACCTGGTCTAGTGGAAGGGTTGGCAGGGGGGTTGGAACAGGATGATCTTTAAGGTCCCTTCCATGATTCTGGGATTTTTTATTTTATTTTATTTTATTTTTTTTATGCCTATGTCACATTTTTAAAGTAATTTATTTACAGTTGTCATTTGATACTACTGAATGACAGCCCAACCATAATATGCAAATCCATTTCTTCCCACTGATAGTGATAAAGCAGCATTTGAAGCAGTGCAGGCTGTAAGAGGCAGATAGGTACCCTGTAATGCACAGCCATCTGTGCAGCAAGTGTGCCTAATGTTTCTAGCAAACAAAACAAAACCGATTTGGTTGTTTTTTATCCTTCTTTTAAGTATTTCAGCATGTATCTAAGTTATGTGCAAGATGTGCTGGTCTGATTGACACTCCATAAATACCTAAATTAATTTCCCAGGTTTCTTTGTTAAATGGAAGTAAAATCCTGTGTGATCCTTCACATGAAATACTAGGAGTAAAGTATGAATAAGACTGCAAAGACAAGCTCTGTCTTTCTGTATCAGTATCACAGAGTACTCCGCCCGCACTTGCACGGTTACTGTGCTGCCTGGGAATCAATAAGTTGAAGTGCATGACCATATGGCTCAATTTTTTTAGTGTTTACTTTTTAAAAAATCCATTAGATAAACTTAATTTTGTAGCTGATATTAAGAATTTAACCATGTCACCTGGGGAGAGGGAGTTGATCCAGCTTCTGCCTGTGTTCAGCTGTGGGTTTGGGGTTTTTTGTTTTGTTTTCTATCAGTATTTAAAGTCCAGTGCAGTTTGAAAACCAAACCCCAAGTAAATTACGGACTTCTGAACATTGAAATATAAGTTCCTTTTTCTGGTATCTTATCCTTTAATGAGAAACTTGCAAACCTGAGGGCTACAGATGCAGGTTGCTGACCTTTGAGATTGGAATACATTCAAGGCTCCCTAGATTAATTATGATGATCATTGTCGGTGTGTTACGTTTGGGCCCAGCTTAATTCTGTCAGCGTGCTACAGGAGGCAGGGGTGACCCCAGGGCCTTTGGGGCAGAGGGACCCAGAGCAGGTGTAGAGGATGGGAAGGTGGCAAAGTGCTTTAACAAGAATGAAGATGCGTGTTCAGGGTAATAAACTTGCCATCAGTTTTGGTCTTGTGGAGGAGCTTCCAAAGAGGGCTTGGAAAGAGGAGCAGTGCACTGTATAACACTGTACAAAGGACGTGCAGTATTTGCAACACTTGAAGACTTATATGCACTGCTCAGTAGATTTCCTGAGTTTAAAGTGCTCATTTTCATTGTGTTTGGTCTAGAACTCTAGGAAAGAAATTTGTGAGAAATTTAGAGAAAGAAGTTAAAGGCTGAAGACTGGAGAATGTGTTTTGGAGGAAAGAGGTGACGTGGAAGAAGTGGCAAAGAGCAGCATCATCATCAGAGCTCAGAGACAGTTCACAGGCTTTGGGTGGCCCAGATAAATTAGCAGAGTGATTTGGGAGTCGTAGAGGCAAGAGATGTAACCTGGGAACAGATTAGTCTCTGAAGTAGAAGAGGTCATGGTTTTTGAAAAACAGTAAGGTAGAAGGAGCATAGAATATATGTGGCCTGGGGAGGTGCAGTGGGGTGTAGTCAGGGACCAAAGTGGCAGGAGATGTTGTATTCTTGTGGCAGAACCGAAGGAGTGGGAAGCATTTCCAGAGGGAAAACAGAATTTAATTGTGTCTGCAAGTTCAGTTGGAGGGAGTGGAATGTATTTATCTGACGTGATTATCTGCTTATTCTTCTTTTTTTCATAATGTACATGTCGCCAGCCAGCCTCTGTGAAAATGTGAGGACTATTGTAGCCAAGTCTACTGGTGCAGTATGAATTATGCCTGAATAAACCTCAGCCTGAAATAGGAAAACATTATGTTCTCCTTGGTTCTTATGCGTTATTTAATTAATGCAAAAATGCAAAATATTCTGGAAACGCAAATTTCTTTGATCTGAAAAAGTAGTTCTAGAACTTAAAGAGACCATAAAAGTTGGTTTATCTGAAGTGCATCTTTTATTTACGGTCCGTTAGAAAGTTTTGTATCTATTATTTGAGATGTGAATTGATTTTATATCAGTTTATGGTTTTTATTAGTTTATGTGACACAAAACCCCACAATGCAGCAACTTTGGCATAGCTTTTCATTTGCCTTCTTATATTACTTGTCAGTGTTAATGTTTTCGAGGGAGAATGGCTTACAAACCATTAGGTGAACTGGGGAGGTGTTTTATCATTTTGATGAGTTGCCTATAAAAACTTTGATTTATTATTCTCTTTCTAGAAAGTGTCTATATCATCAGTGTCAGAAGTAAAGATATAATGAAAAAATACATCTGAGGGAGATAGTGATTTTTAAATCCTCAGGTTTGATGGAACCTGTGGAACCTGTTGTCCCCCTTGCAGGGACTGAGCAGTGCTGAGCATTTCCAATGATGTCTGACTTCATCTGGCACTGCCAGCGCTCCCGGCATTTCAGACTCTGGATTTTAATTTGTTTCTTGGAATAGTAACAGTCCTCAGTTGTTTCTCTTTAATGTTTTGAACAGCTTTTCCACCCCTACATATGTTTGAATGGAAACAAAGGGCTCTTTAGCTGGTCCCGCCGTTCCCGAGAGAGAGAACTTGGGAAGAGCCAGGCAGGGTGTTTGAGTGACTTATGAGCTCAGCGGTAACCTGTGGCTGCCCTAGGGTCACTGAGGAACAATGAGAGCCTGGCCAGGATTTTCCAGGTGGGATATCAGTTTGTTTTAATCAAGGACCATTTCATTCTGTTTGTAATCCTTTTACTATGCACAACTGTTAGAAAAACTGTACAACTGTCCACTATTCTGTATAATATTTTCCAGCACTAGCACCTGGGGTCTTTTATAGCAACGTTTTACATGGTAAATGTCTTTTATCCCACACACATGCACCTTTTTTATTTTATTTCTTTGCTATTTTTCTTTGAAGCTCTCTGAAAAATACACCCTTAGTTGTAAACCAAATCCTTTCTTGTTAGAGCATAGTAAATAAAACCTTTTCCACATGAGAAGAGTCCCTGCAAAGTTCCCTCACCAGCTATCTTGTGTAAATATCCCTCTGTTTGCCTCTGGAGGTAAATTCAGGGCAGGTTTTCCACCTCCCCCCCCAGTAAAGCTCATCACTCTCAATTCTGGGGGGGCCTTGCTGAGCCCTTCCCTCCATCTGGGGCTGTGCAGCCTCCTGAGTCTGAGGCTGAGTGACTCAGGTGGTCTTCAGTGGCTTTGTGAGGAGTCGAAGGACAGAGGTGGGATCCTCCCAGGGCCAGGCCAAGGCAGCCAAGTGAGGCCCCTCTTCTGAGCTGTTTGCAAAAGAACATTTCTTCTAAACGTCTAAGAAAAATAACCTCTTAAATCTGGGCGTTGGGAGCAGAAGGCTGTCAGGAGAACGTTTGGTGCCTTGAAGTCATTCAGATGTAAACTTGCTCTGGGTGGGAAAGCAAAAGGCCCTTTTCCTCCCTGGCTTCCTCTGCCCTGTGAACCTCCTTTTTGTTTGAGGGAAGATCACGAAGGCATTGCCGGATCCCAGCAGGCAAGAAGGTTTGGGAAAAAAAAAAAAGGGCATCTGAATGGGGCAGCACTTTGTTATTTCCTATCTGTCTGCAGTACTTGTACTTTATTGCCAAGCTATTTGAAAGTCTCCTGGTTTAATGTGTTTATTTTCATGTCACAGTAAGGGAAGTTGAGAGTATTTGTCTTCATTTCCAGGTGCAGAACCGAGGCTAAGTGACACGTTCAGAGTTACCCAGAAAATCTGTCATGGAGTAAGGAACTGGTCTCTTTAATCCTTGGTTAGGGAGCAGCTGCTGAGCTTTTCTGCCGTGTTGGTCTCTGCAGGAGAAGTTCAGCTAATTCCCTCTCGATCTTTAGGAGGCTCTGTTGGCTGCCATGCTGTCCTGGGAAGCTTTGTATAGCCTTGCCATGAGAACCTTTGGTGGATACATTCTTTGTTTCTCTACTAACACTTCAAGGTCTGTCTTTTCAAGGAAAAGGGCAAGACTTCCTTTTTATTAGAAATGAAAAATTAGATCTCCAGCAATCTTTTGACCTCCACTAAAACTTCCTGGAGCCAGCAGACCCTGGTGTTACTGATTAAAAAGTTAACTTTTGAAATGAGGCTTTAATCAAGAAAATTTCAGAGCTGTGGCTAGGGAGGTTAATAAAACCATCTTCTATTTCTCTTTGGTTAAGGACTTTCTCTTTAGTAACTGACCTTTTTTTTTTTTTTATTAACTACTGTTGCATTGAAAATATGTTGAGTGTGACAAGGACATAAGAGAATAAAAATAGATTTTAAATTGTGTAGTTAAAATACACATAATGTTTACTAAGGCAAGTTAATTCATTTTGATAATTTTGTTTTGGTATGAGGTAAAGGATGCCAAGATCTTACTTCATATAAAGTTGAACAGAATATATTCAGTTGGAAGGGACCTACAACAATCATCTAGTCCAACTGCTTGACCAATTCAGGGATAACCAAAAGTTACAGCATGTTGTTAAGGGCATTGTCCAAGTGCTTCTTAGACACTGACAGGCTGGGGGCATCGACCATCTCTTGAGGAAACCTGTGCCACTGCTTGACCACACTCTTGGTAAAGAAATGTTTCCTAATGAAGCATTTGTTTGGACTTGAAGTCTCGGAAAAGCCTTGTCCACTTAATTTTTCAAAATGAAGTTTTAAAATTGCTGTGTTTTTGAGTGGATGGATTTTAGCTGGAAGAGTTTCAATCTCTTAATAAGAAATTACTGCCTTGAATAGGGTGTGGCTGTTGTTGCCCAATGTTATTTGCATCGATTTCCAAAGAGTTAGGTGTTTGGTAATGCTTGGCTTGTGTGATCATTTCTATGTGGTACCACAGGAGAAAATACTGGAGATGCAGGGAAGAGGGCAGCCAGGGACAGCAATAGAAATTAAATTTCTACACCTTAATTTCTTCCCACCACCCCCTCCTCCAGCCAGGGCTGGGATTGCTGGATTTCAACAGCAGGGCTCGTGACCTGAAGCCTGCATATCCGGTCTCCCTTTCTGTGGAGTGAGGGAGAACCATATCTTTCCCTCTCAGTACTGCCTTACACATTTTTTCCCTCTTAAAGAGATGCATATAAAGCAAGTGTGGTGCTGAGAGGATGAGGTGTTTCACGTTTCCAGTTGGTGGGAAAGTAAATTTTCCTTTCCACGTGCTTGTCGACGTTGTTTGCTCCGTTGCGTGCTCCGTTCTCTTCCCTGCTGCATCCCCTCAGTGCCAGGGCTGCTCCTGGCTGCTGCCCCCTGCTCGTGGATGGGCGAGGCAGGAGGACCCGGGGCTGTGTCACTCCCAGGTGTCTCACCTGGCCTCCAGCTGTGTTGCTGAAGAGCCTGTGTTTCCCCAGGTCCTGTGCCATATCTCAGCCTGCTCTGGATGTCTTTGTAGTGCCCGAAGTGGTGCTGGAGTACTTCAGTGGTTCCACCTGTGCCTGGTGGTTTGCAGTGTCTTCTAAAGAGAATTCCCTCTGGAGCAGAAAATAGCCTGAAGCATTTCAAACTGGTTGTGTGGCCCTGCACCCTGGGGGACAGGGCTGGGGAGATGGTTAGTGACCCTCAGATTCTCCTCTTGTCCCTTGCAGCGAGGGGAGGAAGCCATAATCCTTCATTGTGCATGACTCAGATGTGGCAGGAAAACAGGGAGTGTGATTGCTGGCTGACATTATCCTGCGGGGTGCCCTGCTCTGGAAGTCATCGAAGCTTTCCACTGGGAGACTAATTTGAGTGTGGAGATTCTGTACTTGGGTGATTTTCTTTGTTCCTCTAAGATTCTGAAAATACAAAAGGGGAAGGGAACTTTACATTGTGGTGTGTGTCAGCTCAACATCTGACTGTTTAAATCCTTGTTCTATATGCCCATTATGGATGCTGCAGGGAGGGAGGGGAAAAGCTGCTGTAAGTGCAGTAGTGATAATTGACCCACTTAAGAGAGCTGCTCTAATTTCGCATGTTACAGCATCCTGGAAATTCAGATAAGAATGTTGATCTCTCCAGCTAATAGGATTTCTAAATATATCATCCAGAAGAAGCAGGGGGACTGTAATTTTGTGTGTATGTGTTCAGGCTACTGTTTTGTTTAAGAACTGCACACTCTGAAAATCTGCTTTTCTGTTCACTTGTTACTAACTCAGGATAAAATAGAACTTGACCTCTGGTGCTGGCAAGGGGAGACCTGATCATGCCCTGTTGAATTCGCTGACGAAATTCTCCCCACCTTTTGTGTGGAGGGGTGACCAACCTTTTCCTTTCAGGATATTGGTACCCAGCAGGTGGCTCAAACTGTCAGCTTTTCCACAAGGCAGCATTAAACAAAGCATCTGCAGAGATAGAGAGGGGGACAAGGTCACAAGATGGCCTATCAAGATTACAGATTTTGGCTGGTTTTGATAGCTTTGTTTTTCCTCATTAAAGGGAAATTTTGAACAGTAAAGGTCAAAATAATCCTGTTCTGAAGTCTGTCTGCAGAAATACTTCATTGCTTTGAAGAGCAGAGAGTTTCAGGTCTCTGGGCAGTTCTTTCTCAAGGCACATCGGTGGGTATCACTGCTCTGCTCTGCACTGGGATGGCCTCACCCCGAGTCCTGTGTGCAGTTTTGGGTGCCACAACGTAAAAAAGATACAAAACTCTTAGAGAGCCTCCAAAGGAGGGCAATGAGGATGGTGAAGGGCCTTGAGATGAAGCCGTGTGAGAAGCGGCTGAGGCCACTTGGTCTGTTCTGGAGAAGACGAGACTGAGGGGAGATCTCATTGCAGTCACAACTTCCTCCTGAGGGGAGGAGGAGGGACAGGCACTGATCTCCTCTCTGTGGTGACCAGTGGCAAGACCTGAGGGAACGGCCTGAAGTTGTGTCAGGGGAGGTTTAGGTTGGATAGTAGGGAAAGGTTCTTCACCCAGAGGGTGGTCAGGCACTGGAACAGGGAAGTGGTCACAGCACCAAGCCTGACAGAGTTCAAGAAGTGTTTGGAGAACTCTCTCAGGCACTTGGTAAGACTCTTGGGTGTGCTGTGCAGGGCCGGATGCTGGACTTGAGTGATCCTTATTGGTCCCTTTGAACTCAGGATATCCTATGACTGCCAAAAACCCTGGGGTTTGCAGTCAGTAGAGCTGCTACACCTACACTCTTATGATTCTGGAGATCCTTTGCCCTTGCCCATCATACCTTTCTGTGTTGGGACAAAAACAGGCATCACCCCAACCCTTTGAAATGAAGGGATAGGCCTTACTCTGTAGGCTTCTGGATTAGGTCCACTGAAGCCTTTGTTGCTATGGGCTTGAATTACGCTATGGATGGGTAGGAGGAGTGTTTATTGTTTGGCAACCCTGTGCTCCTTCACCATGTCAGGCCTTGTGTAACCCAGAAGGACTTACAGCAGAAGCATCTGAGCCAGATTTCTAATGCATGCAATAGTGGTCTGTTATTGCATGCACAAAAATAATAATTAATGAAATTAATTGCATGGTCTGTCCTGTTAGTCATTACGTTACGGTTTGGGGTGTCTGGAGTGATGAGACATTCTCATGGTAAAGGTGAAACAAGAACCAGAAGCAGGGAACTGGAGAGCTGCAAGGGCATCAGTAACACCAGATTAGAAATACGAGGGATAGCCCTCAGTGGCAGCACTGAGAGGGGGTGATACTTGAAACGTGGTGGCAGAGACATGAGGGATAATGATGGGAACAACGTCAGGATGAGTTCTGGGTGATGGATGAGGGGAGGGAAATGTGATGGCAGAGAGGCCTCCTTCCAGGGAAATAAATACAAAGGAGGGATGATAAGGAAGGGATCACACCTCTCATGTCTTTGACCTTCAGCAATCCTTGCATGCTTGTGAAAATAAATATTTAACAATCTCCTTAAAGCTTGTTTGAAAGAGGAAATAATTAGGTTGGCTCTCTGCTTAATACAGAGGTTTATCTCTGCATCTGAATTTTGGGGCTTATGTCAGCAAAACCAGCATTATAACTGGGTGGTGTTTTGGGCTGATGGGAGCTAATATGTTGCTAACACCAGCTAAATAAAAAACAGTGTGGTACAGCCGGTCATTGTGTAGCACATTCTTGCTTTTGTCAGAGGATATGCGGGATATGCTCTGGGATGTGGAGGAGCAGCTTCCCCTTCCTTCCCTGCGTGCCCACCCCCCTCTTAAGAAAAAACAGAGGAAAGAAGAGAGAAAAAGTGTTACCTGACGCTTTGTTTAAAAAAATCCTGATAGCAAACATGATCAATTATGGTTGATGTTTTTGATGCAATCACTGGAAATATTCCTGGTTGTAGCCATCACTAATATTTTATGCATTTTAATACTTCAGAAGTCAATTAGAAAATTAAATGCTCTCCTTCATTAAAGTAGAAGATTGTGTATTTGAATTTTAATGCAGTAAGAATGCTGCCTTAGAACACAAATTCATATTATTAGATTAATTAAGATCAGTAATGCAAAATAGGGTGAACAAAAGCCACTGCATTGAGACCTATAAGCCCTTCTGTGCTTGCTATCTGCAAATATTTTAGCTTGAGGTCTTCTCAAATTGTGTCCATATTCATCATATTCTTAAGTCTTGTGCCGCTTTTTTTGTCTTGCAGTTTTTGATGTCATAAGAACAAAATGAAGGTATGTCAGAGAAACAATATTACCCATCAAATTTGTTTTGTAAAATCAGGATTCATTCTCACACCTGGCCTGGCCTTACATCTTGAAAGTGGTCTTGATAGTGTTCTCACATCCTAATAAAGTATAAGCCTTTTAAATTCTGGTAAAAGTACATCTCAAGAGCTCTCTTTTTTCCTTTAGAAGTTTGTCACTGGGATTTTGTTTGCATGACATAGTCTTCGTACACAAACCTCAAATGCTTTTCAGTGAAAGATTTGTAGCGTTTTATAATCTCATGCCAAGTAAAATTGTGAGCTGAGCCTTTTCTAACCTTTTCCCTGTTAGTCTGCCTTTACAGCGAGTCCATGTCCTTCCTCGAAGGCGAAAGAAAATGTCTTTTAAGTTTAACTGCCAGACTGGCTCGGTATTGTTGTAAGTATGAATGATGTAATACTCAATCACATGGTGGTATGTCTGCTATTTTCCCCTCTTTGAGAGAGAGAATAATCTTTCCATCTTATCCAGTTTCAGCAGTCTGGGAAAATAGAAGCCTTAAATGAGACCCAAAACAACCAAAATCTTGATTTCTTCCAGAGCTTTGCTTTTGAAGCCAGATGTTCCCCATGTCTTCTTTATTTTGACTTGCTAATTGGAATTAAGATGTTGGAGATAACGTGTGCTTTGAAGCCTGTGTATTGTGTATTTTATTTAGATTTAATCCTTTAAACATTTGACAATAAAACATAAATTGCAGAGCTCTCATCTTTAGATCCGCTGTAAGCAAATCATTTAAGTTTTCAACATCCTTCCAGTTTGAGAGAAACACAGTAGTCTCAGTGATGTTTTGACTGCATGTGCTGGTAAAGTGCTATGAGATTCGCTAATCAGTATTTTTAAATGGAGATATATAGCTGTTTCTTCAATGAAGGAACAGCTTGTCTGCCAAAAATAAAGTCTTGGCTTATGCCTTGACAGGGAGTAGAAACTGGAATGCTCTTCTTCAGATTCCTTTTGTATTGGTAAGCAAGGAGGAACAATATATTTTAAGTTGTCATATGTCATGACAGAAAGCAAATTCTGAAAGAGGGAAAATATATAGACTGAAAAATAAAAGTATTTTAGTGTGAACAAAAAATAGTGTGTAACTTACAATAGGCTATGATCTTTTTAATGTGAAGAGAAAACTGCAGGTTTTTTATATGCAGTAAAACTGTGTATTCAGCAGTATGACATGTACTAAAAGAAATGGGAAAGCCTTTATTACATAAAAAACAGACCCCCAAACATTGCCTCTGTCTTGTTGTCAGGAAGAATTCTCACTTTATCTGTTCTATGGTATTTCTCCTTCTGCAATTGGTCCTTTTAACGTTTTATTGTGCTTGTAATGGCCTTGCTCTTTCCAATGGGAAACAAAGTTGTTATTGTCATTTCAGGTACTGTAATGCGTGGCACAGCTCTGGGACAAACAATGCACTGGTGTTTCAAGTCTGACTGCAGAAAATTTGAGAGGTTACCTGAACCTGCTTGTTTCTGAGAAAGCACCAATGTGTCCTCACTTTCAAGGCTTTTGCCCCCTTCTAGTTGCATTAAAAATACACTTTTTTCTCTTCCCTAATGAATCCATGGCTTCAGAGTAATGAAATTCTGCCTGTTCAGCTCCAAAGGCTGTGAGATTATAGATGCTTTTCTGTGACTTTTGCTGTTGGGCGAAAGAGCTGGGCTGTCTGAATCGAGACCATTTCTTTTGAAATTTGCCATTGAGATTACCACCGGACATCCTTGATCTCCAGGGAAATGAGGAAAGAAATGTAAAATAATTTTTAGTCATTACTGAAGAAGTCTTCTTTTAAAAAGACATGGGGAGTTTTCAGTGGCTGCCTCTCACTTGGTACCTGGAATCAGAGAACATTCTATTCTGTTCTTTTCTGGAGCTGAAAGTTTGGTTTTCCCACCTGAGTGCTGTTGACTTCTGCAGAATTTAAGTTGAATTTTCTTCTCTATTTGAAAATTTCTGATCCTTAAAGGATCAGTCTTCTAGAGAGTGCACGAGATGGACTGCATCTGTGCTGCAGAGTCCCTCTGAGTGACTCCCAAATCACTGCATTCTTGTCACATCTGGAGAACCCAGTTCATTGCCAGTAATTATTTCCAGCACATATCCAGATTATAATTTTTTAGTTGAAAAATATTTTTATCAGCGTTCAGCTTAATATTTGTTATCATCCACCATCCATCTAAGCTTTTACTGTGGCAGAGGAAAGCAACTCAAGAATCGGCTGCTGCTGTACTCATTCTTCAGACTTTGAATGGGTGGCTTCAGTGTCTGGGCTGTTTCTCTCAGTCATTCAGTGGTGAAACAAGAGAATGCTCCAGTCCTTGGTTTCTGCTGCTTATGTTGGCAGCCCTCCCAGCAGAGCTGTGAACTGGTCACTTTTCTCCTGTTTCAGCAGGAGAAGTTGGGAGCACGGTCAGGACCCAAGACTGTTGGCTGAGAGGTAATATCCAGAGTATGAGGAGAGCTTCAGAAAAAGAAGCTGCAAAGAAATGTAGCTTGAGAGGAGTGTTTCACTACAACAGTCCTTCCTACTGAGAGGTTCTAGGATGGGAGGAAAGAGAATACAGAGCATTGTCCACCAGCTATCCAGCAGCCAGAGAAGGTGCGATACATACTCCCTTTTCCGTGGGGACCTCCACCTCCTCTGTGCAAATGCTGTTCCTTGCCTGGTCAGTCCCAGCCTGTTCTCTGTCAAGTGTGTGAGACTTTTCAAGAAGTTCAAAGACAGATGTCAGCCTGGTTTTCCAGCCTTCTGAGATCCCTCAGAGTGGCAGCCCCACCTTGTGACACAGGACTGCTTCCCCAGATTGGTGCCACCGGCAGACCTGCCCAGGGAGCCTCTGCCTCCATGCCTGGCTGCTCATGGAGACAGCGCTGCCCCCGAGGGATGCCTGCAGTAACTCTCTGCTAATTGGACTTCGTACTATTAGTCACAGCCCTTCAAACCTGGCAGTCCAGCCAATTTTATGCTTGTCTTCTAGGCCAGCAAGCCAGGCCATGATGTCTCAACAACTTGGCTTTAGGAGGACTGTGGCAGACCACGTGTTCAGCTTTGCTGAAGTCAAGATGAGCAGCATCCATTGCAGTGCCAGTGTCCCTGAGCTGGTGTTGGTTGGGATGCCACTGCACAGGGGTGCAGCTGAACTGTCAGTCCACTGGGCAGTTTTTTTGGCTTCTGCTCTGGATGAAGCGTCCAGAGCGATCTGTCTTTGTAATGGGCAACACGACAGGTGCTCACTGATTTAATTTAAGGATTTTTTAAGGGAGCGGTGACTAAACCCTCTTCCTGACTTGCACGAACCCCAGATTCGCTTCCGTAGGGGGAGTTAAAAGGTGAGAGGGTAGTTGGGGCCAAATCCTGCCTGTTCTTCTTTTGAAGCTGTTATTGCTGTGCAATCTGAAACGCAAGAATTGTGGGACCAGGAGAGAGGCAAACAAGTGGAAGCTTTTGTAGGTGAATGGCCAGGCTTAGAGAGGGTATATACCCAGTTCAGTTTCTTCCTCTAAGGTTATTCCTGTGTGTTTCGTTTTTTTACTAGTATGTTTATTATATATGATTCTATTGACCTGATATGTAAGCAGTTGTGGCAGCAGGACTGTAACTCCAATTTGCTTCCTCCCAGCTCAGTGTCCTGGTGATGGAGGTGTAGAATTTATGGCATTTTATAGGGCAGATCAGTATTTCAGTCCTCATCTTTTGATTGGAGAAACTGAGGCACAGAAGGGAAGCAAAACAGCTTGTTCATCCGATGTCAATATGTTTGTGCCCCCTGTGGATCTGTGCCTCTTACTGCTGCCTCCCATAATGTAGCAGCCCTGTTTTACATATTACTCTTCTGTGTAATTTTGATAAGCACTGGAATATACTTTTCCAAGCATATTGGGTAAACCCCTTGGAATTTTAAGCTAAAATTGGGAAGAGGAGCGAGTTCTGCAGGCTCACAAGCTTTGGTATTGCCTTGAACTTGTTAGGCAAAATTCTAGGCTGAATTTATAAATCTCAGTGGTGGGAAAAAAGTTATCATTTTTCTTGAAAGCTCTGCAAATATGACACAATCAGTGAGCAGCTGTAAACATTGGACTCACAATAGCATTCTCAGTTGTTGTGCAGAACAGAGCTGTATTTTAGGAGCTTGCCGTCAGCATACTGGAGAATGTTATTTGCAATTACACTGCTAGGTTACAATAAAACTACTGCAAGACTGTGTGAAAGGCGTCTGAGGAGATCTTTCCCAGCATATCACTGGCAGTTTTTATTTTCCCAGAGGCAGATGATATGTACATCATTACTGGCTTGTTTTTTGCTTTCTCTCATGAAGAATTCCAGCAGCTGAGATAAGTTTACAGCTTCTTAAAAACTGATAATGACAGAGCAGTCTCTGTGCTGTAAGAGAGACGTTAGATAAGTGCTTGCCATTGCTACAGCATTCAAAAGAAGATAATACAGGGATAAAAGTTTAAAATGACACTTCAAGAAAATACCGCATTTTCCATCTTGATTAAAGCCATTTAATGAAAGTTGTTAACTTTTAAGAACGTGAAAAATGCCATTTGCAAGTAAATTAGCTTCAGTTTGTTCACTAACTGATGCTGTGCAGCATTGTTTCAGGATGCTTTGTGAGTTCCTACCTAAGTAAAGTAAATATTGACAGTAATGCCAGGAGAATTGCAGTATCTGTGACAAGTGAATTGCACCAGCTTGCTTACTGACTACCTGAGTTTTCAGTAGGATATTGGTATGTGTATTCTGGCCCCTTTCTACCCTCCCTCCCCTCACACCTTGCCCCAGTAAAGGGTTTTTCCTTTTATTCCTTAAGGATCCTTCCGTAAAGATGAGTAACCTGTAACAATGGAGTTGACACTTCCTTTGTCTTTTTTTTTAACAATGAGAATTGATATGTGTATTTACAAAGTGATTTTTGAGTAAATTGGTGCAAAATATAATTAAGTATTAACCTGAATAAAGGATTTTAAAGTTCTTATGGGAGGAGCCTAGCTATATGTGTTGGATGATAGAGGCATGAAAATTAGGACTGTCATACTTGAAAGGAGGGGCTCAGTCTGTGATATCTCTAGCATCTCTTTTTATTATAAGGATCTGAGGATGTCTCTTAGCTCTTAAGCTCGTTTTGCACAGGGGGACAAATTTCTGTCTTGATTTGCATATCGTAAACCCACTAGTTAGAACAGGATGTTGCATTTAGACAGGATGTAGCTTGGGTCTTTCAAAGGTGGGGAGATGGTCTGAAAAATGGTTGCTGACCAAAAAGTTAAGTTGTCTACTGGGATATTACAGCTGAAATACATTTGGAAGATTGTTTCTCTGACCTTTTGAAAAGACTTGGAAACCCCAGAGTCAAAATGTGCATTATAATAGTAAGATAATCAGAATATTTCATGGCATTTTACTAAGGGAAGGGAAACTGTTGTCTTCATTATAAAAACATGATAAAGGATGGAATGTTTTTTGTTGGGCAGTAGCAAAAATGGAAACAGAAATCCAGTGTCCTGAGGCACAGCTGAGAGTCCCTCTGGGCTATGCCTTTCAGTTTCTTGGGAAAAACAGATTCCCAAAGGGAAGCATTTGTTTCACAGCCTTTTCTGTAGATGAAATACAAAGTGTATCAAATGCCTGTGACTGTATTTTCCCTGCTTAATAGGTCAACTCAAAGGTTTATTCTCGTAATTGAACTGTCTGAGAAGTTAGCTGCTTTTGAAGCCTCAGATTTGTTGTCTTTCTTCTGCCATGCAAGCTCCTCCCTCCACCTGTTTTTCTAGGGTTGTTCAAGGACCAAATTCAATCTTTTTCTAGAGACCACTTTTTAAGACATAAATTTGTTTTAAATTTAAAATCCAGTATATTATGTCCTTGAAGGGGAATGTGTCATGTTAAGAATTGAATTAATTTCAAGGTATGAGGAAATGTCCCTTGCCCTGAAAGGTATTTAAAATCAGTATTTGATATTTTGAAAGTTAGAAAAGCTATTGCAGTTCTTTTTCTGGTTTTTTTTTTAGTTCTTTTTAAGCAAGTATCTTCTCACCCTGCCAATGACAGCTAAAGGCAATATCTCCCTTGTGCATTGCCGGGAAGTAGAAGTGAAGACACGTTTGTGTATTGCATCTTGTCCACAGGTGGGTAAATTCAAACGTGCTAACTCAGTTGCTTCTGTCTGTTCATATCCCAAGATACCTGGGTAACTGTCCAAGGAGGTAATGTGAGTTTTCTACTTCCATGTTGCCAAAGAAACCTCCCTTGAACACTCTTCTGGTGGTACTTTAAAGTGCAAGATGCATTATTCTATAGTTTGGTAAAATGCTTTATTAGTAACTCATTTGGGATAAACTGCTATTTATGAACCATAAGGCAAGCCCAGTTTAGATAATATAACTTTATTTAATAAAAATCAAATTCAGTATAAAACCCGAATTCAGTATACCTCTGTGCTGTTATGTAGGCTTATGTAGGTTTCTGCTACAATGAACACGTAAGAATCTTTATTATATTTAGTGCAGGCATTTCTCAAGGTGAAAGCATGAGTTGAGGATTTCTTAATTCACCTATGCAGGGCATCAGTTTAGCTCCAAGTTTTCCTATTAATTTTATTAAAAATATCTAAATCAGACTGCTTTGAGGAGTTCAGCCAGTGTAAAAATGGCATGTTGTCCTGACTTCCAAGTACTGCTGATAAACTAGTCCTGAGAGGCCAGTTTCCAGCTCCGTGCTGTGTTTATGTTCTGGAACAAGCACAGGTGATTGGGGAAGCTGCTCTGAGTTACTGTAATGCTTTCAGACAAACTTGCTTTGATTACTACAAGAGTAGTAATTAGCAGTTTGGTAGCATCTGTGGAAGCGTTGCTCCATGCGTTCCCCAGGAGAGAGCCAGACGCATCCATGGAGCCATTACACCTGCTGTTTTTCCGATGGAGTGCTGTGGGTGTGAGGCAGGGTGGGAATGCAGAGAGCTCTCCCGCCTGCCTGGCTGAACTTTTATGATCAGCAGGAATAGACCATCAGGGGCAAAGGTATTCCTGTAGTGCCCCCTTTCAGAACACAAGGCTCCCTTTGGTGCAGTCCAGGTAATGAAATGGGTTCCTGCGGGTGCCCCCGGGCATCTGATACAGAAGGGTTTGTTCTGTCATGGTGTAAGGTGACATGTGCTGAGATGATTCTCTTAAAGGCCTTTGAGAGTGGGAAATTTAACACATCCAATTGTTGTACTTCCCACCAAAGGGCATTAAGGAGTCAGCAGCCTCGGAAGGGCAGGGCTGCAATTCATTCCTTTTGAAGCCATATTTTCCCTTAAAACAAAGGCTCTAGTGTCACAAATTTTTTGCTAAAAGAGTGACAGTGTTGTACGTGTAGCATGTTAGATAATGCCTATGCATGGGTAAATCAAGTCCTCTGATACAGGCAGGAAAGCAGCATCTGAGTTTCTGTGCAAACTCTGCCATGTCCCAGTGCTGGGACAGCAGCTGCCGCTCTCCCACCCCAGAAGAGGTCTGCTGAGATAATTCTCCGAGGAGCAAGTGCTAATACCAGTGCATTAGCCTCAGTATGGGTATGAAAGCAAAGATGTAACGCTTGGCTTCTGGCATGGGAAATGTGGAACATTCAGTGTCCACAGAATTTGGTTTTATTCTGGTTTAATTGAGCACTGTATTGCTAGTTTTTTCAAAAAGTGTAGCTGGGTGTTTGCTGTGGGTAAAATCAGAGCAGTGCTGTGATGAACTCTCACACAGGGAACTGTGTGTGTACTTAAAACAACTGTTATCAGTTTTGAAAGATTTTGGGTTACTATAAAGCAGTTATTCTGCAGGCTTTTGTTCCTTATTTGTTTTAAGGTTTCTCTTTCAGATAAGGTAGGTCTTTGTGTTTTGGAGCAAGCTGGGGAAAACTCTGCAAAGTTTAAAGAGAAATTTGAGAAGGTGGGATGGGTGACTGAGAGATTGTCTCAGGCTCTAGTTTTGATGAATGCTTTAAGCCAGTGAGAGCTGGCGGAGCTTCAGAAAGAAGTTATCTTGCTTTGCCCTTGCCTGCTCAGTCCTCCCCCAGTCCATCCCCTGCCTTCTATCAGCCCAGGTGTTTGTGCAGTTACGTGAGCACTGGGGAGTTAATCCAGCTGAAAACAGGCGAAAAAAAGAAAATATTTATTTCAGACAGTTCCTTTGGCTGGTTTGCCATGTTACTGCACAAATAGCAGCCCAGGGAAGGGGGTGGTAATGGATTAGAATCAGACTAGTTAGGGCAGGGATTTATTTTCTTTTTTCATTTCTTTACATCTTTCAAAACTCTTCCATTTGGAGTTTTCTGAAAAGGCAGAGTGTCAGGCTCATGACAGTGCTGGTTTTCCTTTGCCACCTCTGAGCAGGCAGTGATTTTCCTCTGCTCCTCTCTCAGCCAGCCGCTTCACGTTTCCAAACGTGTGCATTGCTGCTGTGCTGAATACTGGAGCGTCATCTCAGAATAGTTCTTCCAAACCTGCACCTCTGAGTTCTTGTGAACTTTTCTTTCACTGTCGGTACAAGAGTCATAACCTTTATAGACTTTGTACACGCAAGAGAGAACTGAACTCCTTTACATTTACTTAGATCTTTATTATCGATGTCCTCCTTCCCAGCTGCTTTTTTTAAGCCTATTTTATTATCAAATGGTCATTCAGTGCAGATTTTTGGACTGCAGTTTCATGCCCGCTTGTGTTTTCTGCAGCAATTTTACAGTTTATTCTGGTTTCTTCTCCCCTTGCAGCTTGAGCTTTGCTCCTTTCCTGGTGCCTCTCTCCCATTCTCATCTGCCAGCCCTGCTCTTCTTTTAAGTTCTTCCTTAGACCTTGCTTCTCCTAGCAACCTCTCTTGTTTTCCCTCACCAGCACTTGTTCAATTTACTGTTCAGGGGACGGGGTCTCTGTTTCTTGTTTGGAGACTTCTTGTTGTTTGAATACAGCCAACTGTTATTTATACATGGCTACATCATTCAGGTTGAAGATTAACCTCATGTGTCTCACAACTTTTAAATTAATATTTACATTTTCATTCTATGCCTAAATTTTCTTTTCCCTAAGTAAATACACTAACTAGATTATCTTTCAGGAGCTTAGTATGGATATTCTTTGCATATTTTGTCCCTTTGATACCCTGAATAATTGCGAGTTGACTGTACAAGCATTTTGAGACAAGAAATGCATTTTTTGCTCTTTTTTTTCTTCTGTTCTGTTGCACTGTGTTATAAATTTACACACAACTATGTAAATACTTGGCAATACTCCGCAAAGCAGGTTTTTCACTTGAAGTCAGTAACACCAGCAACATGGCCTAGCCCCAGTCCTTTGAAGGGGATGTTCTCCAAGGGCAGCATTTTCAGAAGTGCTGAACGTTCGCTGCGTATTCAGCCAGCCTGGCGTGCTTTTGAAAGTGTTCCTCTAAATGGCAATGATTCTGAAGACAATTATTAAGAAAAGCTGCAGCATTAATTTAGCAAAGACAGAGCTGTACGTGCACTGGAGCCTGGAGGCTGATGTAGCTCCCAGGCGTTGGATCCGTCCCACCTGACCGGCCGCGGCGCCGGCAGCAGCCCAGTCACCCCGGATTTTGTCTGCAGCTGCTGGAGATAGAGGAGGGGAGAGCTGGTGTCAAAAGGCTAATTCAGGTCTTAGGTGAGCCAGAAAGCCACAGCTCTAACCCTTTCAGTTAATGCCATGCAATCAGGCAGGCTGAGTGCAGCCAGAAATTCCTGTCTCCTCTTTAATCTGCCTGGTGGTTGTACGATGCTGAATTACTGCTGCTAATTTTGTGTTGACTATGAGGTAGTGAGGTTGCATGAGCTGAAAGGGAACTGCTGGAGAAATGTCCTGATAGACCTGGGGAAGGAGTGCAGCACTGCATTTTGTACTTAAGTTGGGGATTTTAGAATACAAAATTTAGAATAATATGCTTGTATGACACACAGACATGCAGCTGTGTGCAAAGAAGGGAAAAAGCCCACAGACCAAAACAAACTTCTTTTTTTATCATGCATTAATCTACATAAAGATAATTTTTTAATAAAAATTGCATTTGTGTTTAGCAGTTTGATTTGCTAAATGCTGTTTTTTTTTGTGTACTCAAGTGCAGCTTGTGCTACGCGGACTTCTTTGCACAGACAAAATTGGAAACTGGAGAAACTTTGGAAACTGGCTCTGTAGGGTTTCAGCCTCAAGGCAAAAGCTTTCATTAGAGATGTCAGAAATGAGTTTTCTACAAAAGAATTGGTTTTGGTTATTATTTTCTAATTGTTTTAGTTCAGTGTCATTGGAAAGAGAAATGTTTACTTTGAACAATTAGTGTTGTCAGTCAGTTTCAATTAATGGATAATTAAAATGGGGAAAGTTTGTAAAGCAGCAGAGGTACAACCATGATAAGTTGTAATCAGAAATCATGTGTTGTGTGGAGGAAGGCTGTGAATTGGATGTTGAACTGAAAGGTCAAAAACTGGGTTCTAGGCCAGCCAAATGCTGTCATTAGTTTTTCACCCTGGACAGTTTTCACCACTTCTCTGTCCACCTTATCTCCGTGTATTTGTTACTGAAATTCCTTCTGGGAGGTTCACATTTCTTATGTAATTTTTCCAGAACCTTAAAACTGAAATTGTAAATATTTATTTTTATTTAGAACTTGAGAAAATTTTGTTTTAACATTCAGAATTTTTTTTTTTTTTTTGCTTTTCAGCTGCCTTTCCTATTAAGCTTTGTTTTTCTGATTGCAGCTAGCTGAATTGCTATTGTTGAGTACAGAGAGGGAGTTTATGTTTAAATATTTTATATATTTCATGGATCTGCTTTTAGTTTTTGTGAGAAATAGCATTTTAACTTAAGCTGAAAAAAGGCAGCAGGGCTCTTATGGATGTCAGAGTTCTTCTGAGTGACTTGCAGTCACAATTCCTTGGCATTGTTCCTCCTTACATGGTATGGCTGCTTTAAAATAAGTAAAAATGTTCTGGGAGTAAATTATGAAAACTAACTAAATAAAATAAATTCTCTTTGTCTTCTCCCTGCTTCCTATACATGCCTGTGTCTCCCAGATATGATGTCCTACATAGGGGAAGAATTTTTACACATTAGCATGAAATAATCTGTTTGAAGGTTTCCTGATTATTGTGGATTGTCAGACACTAAAATAAATATTTATATTTTTTAAAATTTATTTTTAGTAGGGGTAACAACTGTATTGCAAATGATAGTTGTTATTTTAGCAGCATCTTCCACAATTTATTTCTGCCTCTCTCTCTATAACTTTGCAAATGGCAGATTTGCCTCCTGCTAAATGTTACTGTTGAAACCCAAGGTGATTTTATTGCACATTAGTACGTCAGGATTGCTGGAATATGTAAAATGTAGGTCTGTCTGAAGCACAAATGCATGCTTGTTTTGGTATTTTGGGGTTTAGGTTTCCGGTACTATTCATTTCATCATGAACTTTTGTTTCCTCTGGTGCTGAGAATGAGATCATTATTGCTGTGATTCATGGAGCTCTCACATTATCCACAGATTACTGGATTATAAAGGCATTGCGGCTACTCAGTCTGATCTCTTGCATCATGTTGGTGAAAGGATTCCCTTGAATTTAATATTTTGCAGTAAAGCTTGTAGACTGATCTCATCTTGTTTTAGGTATTTCTAGTGATGGGCAGTCAGTTGCATACCTTGGTGAAATTTGCTGGAAGAATGAATAGCAAAGGAAAAACAGTTAAAACTGTTAGTGCTTTTGCTTTTTTTTTTTGCTTTTTTTTTTAATTGGGAGCATTCATAGCCTAAGTGCCCTTGAGCCCCATTATTTTGTATGTGTATATCTACAATATCAGTAGCTGCCTATCCCTTTGAGAGCTTTTCCATGTGGGTAGCAGTCTCCATATGTAAAATGAATATTGTTTTCTTTCAGCCTCAAAGAAAACATTTATCTTATGATTGTATAATTTTGGAATATATACTAAGTATTATCTGCTGTTTTCAGCTGTTGTTGTACGTTCTCCTGAACTGTTCCAGCTCTGAAAAGGAGTTTGAAAACAACGGCCTGTTTTTACAACCACTTCCTGCTGATAATCGTGCCCACAATATTCATAGTAAAGCCAACCCAGTGCTACTGCATGACTCAAGTTTCCCCTTTTGATTTAATGTAGCAGCTACACATCTAATCAGGGAGAGAGATTGCTGGAGGCTACCTTAAATGAAATCCAGAAACACCACATTTTTACTGTGACCTTTGCTTGCAGTTTCAATGGACACTTGAAGTAACTTCTCTAAGGAGCAAAGGAACTGTATGTTAAAGCATCTGTAGTGTAGCTCTAAATTGGCTCAGTTGCCTGAACCCTGCAAGTGAATTTCCCAGCTCCTTAGCTCTGATCTTGTGTCACTATAAATGCATGCAATGGTCTCTGTTTCTCCTTGGACAAAAAGGTGGGGTTGTTTTCCTTACAGTAATAAAGACTGAGCACTTGTACTGTGTTAAGAAGTTCGAATATTGTGCAAAAGTGTGTTTAACAGTTTGAGGGGGATGAAGAAAACTCTGGTGTACAGATTTCATGACTGTAACTGAAATGCCTCGGTTAGCAAAGAACCTCTCTGGCTCACCTAAGATCTGAATTAGCCTTTGGCACAGATTCTGACTCCTCCTCCATCTCCAGTGACAGCAGCCAGGCTTGAGGACCACTCAGTTGCTCACTTTGGTGCCTCAATAAGCTATGAGCTGCTTTTCGTTTGGTGGTTTTGTTTGGGTTTTTTTCCCCTAAGTTGTAATGATATCTATCAGATATAAGTGATAATTCTAGTTTGTCTCAGTGGTGAAGGTATCTCAGGGTGGGCACAGAATAACAAAACAAGTCAATAATGAGCTGGGAACATTTTAAGACCTAGAATATTTTTGAAGCACAAAATTGGCATAGTGATTTCTTCCTAGATCTGTTTGATGAGCTGACAATTATTTCCATTTTCTCCCTCTTTATTATTTTGACAAAAAAGTTGCAGTGAACTCAGTATTGCTCTGTGTAGGTTTCTAAGCTGTATATTTTACAGATGGTTTTTGTTTTCAATTTCCTTACTGTGTTAAAATTTCAGATTACTTTAATCTCTTGCATAATACTACCTATAATGGATTTTAGATTTTTTCAGAGCCATACTGACTTTTCAGCTAATTGACTATCCAGCTATGCTGTGGCTTTTAATGCGGGAATTAATTTTCACCAAATAATATTAACATAATGTATTGAATTTTGTCACAAATTTGGAGTATACTCATACAATTTCAAATGCAAAATAAGGGTAGAAATGCTCAAGGATAAAAGTTCTTAGCAAGGAAAATGTTTATGCATTAACTGATTACGTTATCTGAATTGCTCTCCTTCCACGACTGATAATGTTTAGGAGAAACGTGTACTGTATTCCTCTGGCATAGAGTAAGAAAAACACTCACTAATACTTATGTTACCACAATATGTACCAAACTGTACTGATGTCCCTGCATTTTATTTAATACTGGACTTCTTAACATATTGCTACACACACACAAACTCACATACAGCCCTGCGTACGTTTTCTTTGCCTGCTTCACTCTCTCTCTCTCCCTTTCTCTCGCTCTTTACCTTGACACTCCTTTTAATAATAAAACCAGAACCCTTTTACAACGTGAGCCACACCTGAGCAGCTGATAGGAGATCCGGCATGTGTTCATTTACAGCAGCAAGAAGGCTACCTTTGCACTTTGAGCTTCATGGTGCTTGTTTGGTTTTTTTTTTCTATGTGGACATTGTTAAGACAATGAATTTATAAGTGTGTTTACTTTAAGTAAAATCTGATGGGAACTTGTAGTGGTTTGGCTTGTTTTTAACTATTGTGTGTTCCAAGTGTGCTCATAATGAGTAGTAGATGGTGACCTCATATTTTGTAGCAGCACAGGATATGATGGAGTGAAAGCTCAAAGGTAACAGGTGATTTGCGTAGCTGGAGAAGAGAGTAGGCAAAACAGCTTTCCCTTTCCAGCTCTTTGACAGATCCTTTTGGAAGAGGGCAAAAGAAACTTATATCAGTTTTCTTAGTTTGCTCTTCCATCTGTGTTTCTGGGATCCTGGGCTCCTAAGCTGGCATAGGAGACTGATGATGCTTTATATTCTTAAGTGCAAGAAGAGTATTCTATCTTGCTGCTAGTATTGGCTTTTTGTTATCAGAGAATAATAAAATGGTTTGGGTTGGAAGGGACCCTCAAGATCATCTCGTTCCAACCCCGTACCATGGGCAGGGACACCTTCCACCAGACCAGGTTGCTCCAAGCCCCATTCAGCCTGGCCTTGAATGTTTCCGGGGATAGGACATCCACAACTTCTCTGGGCAACCTGTGCCAGTGCCTCACCAGCCTCACAGTAAAGAATTTTTTCTTAATATCCAATCTACACCTACTCTGTTTCAGTTTGAATCCATTCCCCCTTGTCCTGTCACTACATGGTCTTCTCCATCTTTCCTGTAAGTTCCCTTCAGGTCATTCCCAATTAGGTCATCCCGAAGCGTTCTCTTTTCCAGGCTGAACATTCCCCCTTCTCTCAGCCTTTCCTCACAGGAGAGGTGCTCTTTTCCTCTAATCATCTTGATGTCCTCTTCTGGACTCGCTCCATGTCCTTGCTGGGGACCCCAGAGCTGGATGCAGCACTGCAGGCGGGGTCTGACTAAAGCAGAGCAGAGGACCCAGTTACCACTGGGTCTTTCTTAGGCTGCAGGATATGGTGAGTATTTTAAGTCACACGAAGTGTTGGCTTGTTCTCTGAGACCATCACTTCACATGGACATCTTGTGCTGTAAATTCAGCAGGTGCTGGCAGGGCTTTTTGGGCAGCTGGACGTTTAACTGGATGCTGGTTGTTAGCATAAGTGGTAAATTGAAGCACCTAACCCATATTTGCTTTATTTGACAGTTAAACCTGGGTTTATTTCTTCCCTTTTTTTGGTTTGCTAATGAGATTGGGAAATAGTGTCGCATTCAACAAGCATGTATATTCCTTGACTTCTTCACAGACATGTTACTTGACCTCAGCGACCTTCTTCAGGTAATGTACCTTTTCTTAATTTGACTTTTTTTTTTTAAATTGTTAAAGTTTAAGATGTTTTAATTTTTCTCTAAAAATTCTGAGCGGAAAATCATTGGGTTTGTAAATCTGAGTAATTGTTCAGTAAAATTAAAAGTCAAAAATAGTTGTTTGCTTTTATTGCTACCAATAATGTCCCAAGAGTTAGTATGATCCTTTCAGAGTCGCTGCAGTGGCACAGGGTCAGATGTTACATATTTTTAAAACAACAGTTGTTGAAGACAGAAATAACCTTTTTGGTAGGTAATTTTGTGTGAATGGATTCATGCTCTACAGAAACATGTTTTATATAATGTTTTTTTAGAGAAATATGAACTTGCTCTGTGTGTGGAAACAGAAAGGTCCACTGACATATGTTGTCTTACCCTCATTCTCCCTGTTACAACTGTTTTACATACAATGTGAGTAGGTTAGTTGCATCTATTTTTGTCCTCCCAGCTGTCTTGGTAAATGGCATCCCTCTGAAGACTATTTATTGCTTGAAGCAATCTGCTGGAATTGCAATAATCAAATGAATCTTTAATTCTTAAAATGAGTAACCTTTTTTCTCTTTTCTGAACTCTTATTGAATTATTTTGATTACTCACAACCAAGTGCTGCGTGTGTAGAATGGGAGGTTTATTTCCTTCTAAACACAAGTCATTTTTCATGGTGAGGGTTTTGAAATAGAACAATCACAGTAATATGAAGAATAGTCACACAATGTGAAGAAGAGGTATTGTATCTGTAAGAGATGAAAAAAGAAAAGATGTCTTGTCAGCAGGAACAGTTAAGAAAGACTGAATGATTTGTCTTTTCCCCTTTGTACATTCCAGACAGAAAAGATGCTGAGATGGGGCGTATAAAAACCAAAAGGTTAAAGAGGAGTAACTGAGGAGATGGGAGAGGCAGAAGTACATTAGCAGTAGAGAAATAATCAGCTCCTGAAAGAGAAAAATCCAAGATTTCGTTATCTTGATCTGCATTTAACTATGTGAAGGCTTTTGATGAGCTCTGCTTTATGGCTTCTTTAAGGTGAAACTGAGCAAACAAGAATGTTAACTGTTATTGTTCACTATAGCTATCCAGTAAGTCCTGTTTAAGAATGTATAAAGGAGCTTTTCAGGTTCTAGCTTGATTTTTTTTTCTCCCACCCCAAGTCTGTTAAAAAAAAAATCAAACAAATGAAAACCCCCAAACAGTACCACAAACCAAAGAAAAAACCGCAACAACAAACCAAACCAAAATAAAAACAAACAAACAAACAAACACAGCAAAACACATAGGTGGCAAAATATTTATGGCCCAGGCAGAAAACTTCAGTACATTCTGCTTTAGATCAGCCTTTGCTCACAGACTTTGTGCCTAAAAAAGAATAAGTTTATTAGAATTAGTGCGTTAGGTTGTACTGTTTGACCTTGAAGTGCCTCCTTTGTTCAAGGACAGCTCTCCCATCCTGAAGTTGGGATATGAACGTCATTAAGGAAGAAGAAAAGTTGTGAGCAGTAGTCGTAGTAGTGGCAGTGGTATTGTCTTTCCAAAATATTTAACTTGTTCAGACTGATCTGTACAAAATATGTCATACTGGTCCAGGGAACTGGTTTTCTTGGTAAAATGAGAAAGGTATCAATTTTATATTACAAAAAAGTTGCATCTGAAAGTCTAAAAAATGAGCTACTGCTGACCTGCACCAAGTCTTGCTTAGCTGCTTATAGCAAATGTTGGGATATTCCTTCAGAGTGTTCTCCTTGATGCAGCTCAGTTGCTGTGGGAGGTGAGGGACCTCCAGGGCTGCTCATCATCTGACCACAGGAATTTTTTAAAGAAAGTCACCCAATGAAGCATCCTTATGGAGTGTCTTCATGGAGGCTACTGGCTGAATTATTGAACACCCTGAAATAGGTTTCAGTGCATATGAGGGGGAAAGGATCACAGAATCATTAAGAGTGGAAAAGACCTCTCAAATCACCAAGTCAGCCATCATCCACCACCACGTTCACCACTAAACGATAACAACCTTTCATGTATTGTTTCATCTAAAAGCAAAACAGAAAGAAAGCTTTGTAACTCCATCCACCAGCAAAAAAAATAACTGAAAGCCTGTGAAAAAAGGCCATTCATTGCTGCCTTTTGCCATCTTGCAGCTGGAAACAGTCTTAGCTGTGCCATTCTGCATCACACTTGGGGCACACTCCACATCAGCGACCTTCAACCAGTGTCTTGCAAGCACTGGTAGAGCTAAAGCTGTCTGGAGCTTACAACGTAGGTAGCAGGTAGAAGTAAGAGTAATATGAAGAAGATTTGGATCTGCTGTTACCTGCAACTCATTATTTGTTCAGTGACCTGTTGTATTTGTATTCTTTCTCTTTTGCTGATCTGTTTAGGCTTTTTTTTTTTAAAAAAAAAAAAAAAAAAAAAAAAAAAAAGGAAAGGAAGGTGTAGAGGAAATCCTAAGCGTGACCTTTCAGGCTCTGGTTTGTACTTGTTGTACAACCTCTCTTCCTGGCTTTACTGAGTTGCTTTGGGATATAACAATATAAAAAAATATTAAAAGCTGTCCCCTACAGTGCAATGTGCTTTCAGATAGTATTGTGCTGCTAAAACTTCACAATAGAGGAGCCTAATTTTCACTCTTAATGGCAGTCTGTTTAAGAAGTCATATCTATTTTCCTCTTATGCTGATGACTGGGATGTGGGAGTTTGTCTTGTTCCACTGAAGAATCCTGCATATAATAATAGTTTTTGGACTTTCAACATGCTGTCCTCTTGGGAAAACCCAAAATGCCTTTTTTCTTTTTTTTTTAAGTTGGAAAGGCAATTTCTTTGGTACTTTTTTCTCCTGTTTTATCTTCAGGTGAATATATCCTATGTCTTGGAAATCTCCTGTTGGAAGTGTTGTCAGATCCAGTACACCTCTGATACATTTGGACTTTAAAGCATGATCTGAAATGAACTGAAAATGTCCAGACCACTTCCTTGTGCTGAGCAGTCCCGCTGCTTGTTGATTGAGTTGGAAGGACGATCAGTCATCAGTCTCTGACAGGGAAAGTACTTGCTTATATTTTCAGATACTACATTTTACTTGCAAATATAGTCCTTAGAGAGGTCTGTAATCAGGCCTTTTGTTTGCTTTTTTGTTAGTCCAATCTGAGCGACAGGCCTGGCTTGTTTAGGAGAGCTATGAAGCTTGTCTAGCCTTGGCCAAGTCCTGAACAATTTAGGTTTGTTCCTGTGTTTCAGAGCATCCCATTCCTTTCACCTGGAGAATTATTTGGCTGAAGTTTTACTTTGGTGTGGTGAAACGCTGCCTTTTGCATCCTCAGAAACGTCTGTTTCTTTTTCAGTCTGTTGTTCCAGTGTCATGGTCTTTGCAGTGTGGTCGTAAAAGACTTTGGGGAGAGGTGTTGGCAATGCTTTGATCTCCAGTTTCAGCCTAGTAGAATATAATTTCTGGTGTGCCTTGTGGTGTGTCCTGCTGTGAAACAAGGCTGATGCTCACTGAAGAGATGGAGGCATGAAGAGCCAAGCTCTTTATAGAGGGGCGCAGCAGGAGAATTATTAGCAAAGACATAATTACTTAAAGTGAGATGATTACCTGTATCAAGAAGTTTTTTCGCCATGAGGACAGTCAAGTGGGGAAGCAGGTTGCTCAGAGCAGTTTTAAAGTCTTTATCCATGAAGGTTCCCAAGATCCAATGCAACCTGGTCTGTCCCTGTGGCTTGATCCTGCTTGGAGCAGGAGGTTGGGCTGGATACCTGCTGAGATCCATTCCAACCTGAACTACACTACAGCTCTAGGTAAGGGAAGAGGGTGCACAAGAAGTGAAAATCAGTAACTAGTACTTGCTTGGTCTAGTCTTCCTTTGGTCTCTTTTCCACTTCATAGCACAACTCTCACCCCTATTTCTTTATCTTCAATTTGTCTAGTCTAACAGTATTTCTTGTCCAGAAGGATTTTTATTGAGAGTTATTTTTGGACACTTGTTTTCATTTATTCCATCTAAAGGCAGCATTGGCCTCCCTGATTCCTCTATGCTAGTTGGAAATCATTACTCTTTGACTTTCTTGCGTAGATCGTATGATAATGGCTTATTGTACTGCTTTGGTGTTGGAGGAAGAACTCTAGGACTGCCCCGTATGTGATGAGCAAAAGGAGACTCTCCCTTCGGAGTGCCCAGACTGAAGGCAGCTCTTTAAAGCACAGTATGAGAGGAAGCTGCTTAGTTTTGGTTTGTGATTTGTGTCTCTTTTGAACAACAGCCTGACCAGCTGGGTTTGGTGAATGTTTCTGTTTTGCTGTGTTGCCTTTTGACTGTTCTGATTGCAGTATGGATCCAAAAAATAGGAATTTTCAGTTTATTGTATGGAGAAAGGTAAACCAGAGTATTCTTTTAAAGACCGTACTCATTTGCTTCAGTTTTTAATACTCTTTGTTCATTTAAAGTTATTAACATGTTGACTGCATTTGCCTTTATTGCCCCTATGCAAATTGCCATGTTGATTGAGTTAATTTAAACAACCTGGTTGGGACCTTCAGGCATTACTACACTAGAAATGTTAATAATGAATCAAATAACCACAGGTGCCTCTTTCCCCAGCAACAGACACTCTCCTTAAAAACTCATTTGCTTTTCATGCTTGCTTAATTATTTAGGCAAGCAGCCATGGATGTTTCACAGTGTGAATTCTCACTGTGTTCCAACTGCCCAGTCTTTGTCTTTCTAAAAGACAGAATATCTTAACCACTGTCACCATTTGTAATACTTTTTACAGAATGCCACACTATGGTCTTGGAAAGCCCTTTTGGAAATTGCTTATAGTGAAAGGGTTATTGATTTATAAATTTATGGAACTTACGGTCAAGCAAAAACTTTTTTCGTTCAGTGGTGGCAGCTTTATTTTTTACCACTGCCCAGAAGTTAACGTGACCTGGTAATTGTATGAATGAGAGATTCCCTCTTTCCCAAAGAGAGTTTAAAATTCTGGAAGGTGTTAGAGCGGTGAATTCCTGTGTTACTGGAAACGAGGTATTTGTTGTTATTTCTAGAAGTGGAAGTATATTGGTATTTGTGAAGAGATCAGACATGATGTGAAAGCAAGTGGAAATTATGAAAGGATAAGAGTCCCTCTGGAAGTGTCCCTTTGAAATCTGTCTGATGACTGACAGATGCGAAATGAAAAGACTGTCTCCAAAAAATACTGTGAAGGGCAAAGAGCATAACAAGTAGAAGGATCTTGTGAGGATGTAACTGAATAATTGGAAGCCATTCCTTCCCTAAATGCTCCTTTTAATTAACATAATGTGCTTGATAATGAGAGCAGAAATTAACTATTGGTAAAGGACAACATCTTAGCGAACCTTAAGGTCTCCTGTAAAAACAGGTTTTTGCAGTGCCTTGGTGAACACATACTTTTTGTCTGAAAATGTCTTCCTACTGAACAACCTACTTGTTTTTTTAGGCAAAAGCAACTCAGTGACAGGTCTATATGTATCCCCTCTGACAGAGGTTGACACCCCTCTGTTGTATTAAGTGTTGGTGCTTAAACCTAGTAATTGCATCAAGTTTAGGAAATTCTACTATCTGATGAAAATTTGCAGAAAAAGAGCAAAGTCTTATGAAAGTGCATAAATCAATTGTTTCACTTTGACAGTTTTGATTGGGGAGAGTTTGGGGAAATACTGTTTTTCAGTGTGATCCTTTTAAATTAAGGGGCGAAAGAGGCAGAAATTGATGTGATAAGCTTTAAAGCTGTAGCAATTTACGTTTAAGCCAGAGACGTCGTTTTAGAAGGGCATTTTTGTTTATTCACCATGCTAAGAACTCATATAAAATTAGGTTTTATAAATGCAAATGTCATATGATTCTAAATTTGGAGCATTAAGCTTTTGATGGATTGGAGTATATGAATTTTTATAAGAAGTTCTTAATGAAGAAAGAACTAGAAATTAAAGTAGGCCTCTAAATTAATTCTTTTAATTTTCTAAGCTTAATGGAGTGCAAAAAACCATACAAATGTTGAGAAGTAAAGAAAGGCCCTCTCTACATGCCTACTGTATATCATATCTCCTCTGTCACAGGATCTGTGTGTGCACGTGAGTAATATTGAAATTAGTGTTTGTGGCATAAAATTTTAGAGAAAGGACAGTCTTCCAGGAAACCCAGAAGTTCTTAAATACAGTGTGTCAGCAGTTCATTGGCATTACAGATTTGTGGGTGAGCCTTATGCCATCTTTAATTTCTCATTTTCGAGAAACGCCCCAGAACCTGTCAATATCTGATCAGTTTTTAAAGTTGAGAAGCATATTGTTTGAGAGGGCCTTAAGTTCTTCTTCTTTTTTTTTCCCTACTGATTTGCCAGGAAAACTGAAAGCAATTAAATATTCTTCATTCTTTTTGTGATTTTTCTCTAGCATTAGAAATGTTTCCTCATGAGCTTCATGAGGAAGACAATGTAGAGCATGTAATCCACTGTATATTTTGCTTTCTTTCTAAATGGGTAGTAAACAGAAACTACAAAGAAATGTGCTTGTGATCAAAAGAAAGAAATTCCCTGATGTACCATTTCTATTTGAATTTATTATTTTGTGCAAATACACTGACTACACCTTGAAGTTGGTCATAAAACACTGATGAAGTGAGTGAAGTGGAAAAGCAGGTTAGATTTAGAGTATTACTTCTCACATAGACTCTGGATCAGGAGGCTCTTAGTTAGGCCAAGTAGAGAAAGATATATAGTCATTGAGCATATTTATTATGCATTTGTCTTTGCTTTAGATTTAGTTTGGCACCCACTTCAATTGTTAGAACTTCACTTAAAAAAACCCCTGCTTCTTTAATGCCTCTTCATATTTATTTGTTCTTTGTTATTGCATTTACGGAAAGTTTGCTTGGGAGGAGTTTCTTAGAGAGTAACGTGGTTTGATGGGGACAAACATCAGGTATTTGGATGTCGTGACAAGCAAAAAGATCAGAAGGATAAATACTCATTTTGAGTTTTGGGGCTTAGATGAAAATGAAAGAACTAGATGAGTTTGTGAAGCCTCTAATGGAAACATCATATCTACTTGGCTCCACTGAAGTAACTTTATTGATTTGTGCGGTGAAATCGTCCTTGCAGAACAGGATCTAAGTGATGAGGTTTAAGATTTATAGTGACTTGGTCGGCCAGCTTAGAAGGCTGAAACTGCAGCCAAACCCTCATTCTTTATGTTAATATTTTTTAGACAAAAGGTCAAAACAAGCCATTCCGAGCTCGCAGTCAGTCTAAAG
This sequence comes from Myiotriccus ornatus, assembly GCA_036023395.1. Taxonomy (NCBI): domain Eukaryota; kingdom Metazoa; phylum Chordata; class Aves; order Passeriformes; family Tyrannidae; genus Myiotriccus; species Myiotriccus ornatus. The sequence goes on along the minus strand of JAYRBT010000177.1, from coordinate 57,090,569 downwards.
CCAACTGAAACACTGCAGATACTTTGCTGTAGCCATATCTGTGCTGTCTCTGTGGCTGATGGAAAGTCGCACGCTCTCAGACTCCAGTATGAATTGCCACATTCAGTAGGGGCTTATTTTTCTGTATAAAACTTGGTGAATTGCTTCCTAGAAAATATACTTCTTATTCAGAGGTTATATTTTGTTCACTTCTTTCCCATAGAATGGTGCTTCTATGTTATCTGCTATTTTCAGCAAAAAAAGGACATGAAAGTTCTGGGCCAATCCAACCATTGGTTGGTATTCACCACTTTTCACTAAATATGAAATGAATTACCATCATATCATGTATACTTGATTGCACAGTCACTTTCAGGGCACGTGATCATTCTGAGGATTTCTTTGAAGTTCTCATTTCTAAATTTTTATTTTATTTTATTTTTACATCTGAGAAAAATACATGTCAAGACCTTTTTCACATAAACATTTTGAAGTGCTAGGTGAAAATGTATCAGTTGTTTGGGAGGTTATTTTTGGTTTTGTTTAAATATATATATTTCTTTTTGCTGGCTTGGTAGAAGCATATATACACTTCGGAGAAAAGCCTGCTTTTAAACTGGTGTTGGCAAAGCTCTTTGATGAAAGGAAAGAGATTATACTTAGTAACAGTATTTTAGTTCCATAGGCTTGCCCCATGTTCGGCAATTCAGTTGGGTAATTGACTGCTTAGTAAACACCTTGACTATCCAGGCATAGGAGAGAGAGGGGCAGTTCTGTTGCGTAAAAGCCATAGAGTATATACTATCCTTAAAAAAAAACAGCCACCAAACCTATTTGGAGTGTAGGAGGATGGAGTTTTTTATACTAACCTTGACCTTTACATATGCCTTGGGGGAGCAAGGTGTTCACGGAGCTCTGTGGGAATGTTTGGGACTGATAGGGAACTGGAGTATATCCTGCCTTTCTTGCTGACCACAAAACACATCTGAAGATAGAGAAAGAAAACTTCCTCAGACTTGTAAAATACAAATATAGTTGCCTATGCTATAAATTGCAAATCAGAGTATGAAGACTAACTCCTCCCCTCAGTTTACATCCTCCTGGGTGCAGCAGTGAAGGAGAGGAGGGGAGCAGAGCTCTGTCCCTGAAGCCTGAGCAGGACTAGTGTGGTTTAAAGCTTTTCTGACTCTAAACTTTTTTTTATCATTCTTTTTTTATATTCTTAATGTTTTTAATGTGATCTGGGGCAATGTCCAAACAGTAAGAGATGACAAATAACCCTTGGGGCATGTAGCACCACTCCCTGATTTGGTGGAAAAGTTCGGTGTGTGCTTGTGCAATACTTAATTCTCCCACTATAGATGATCTTGCAGAGCTGAAATTTGCACTGACTTGTGAGTATTTGCTCAGGTTTTGTAATGTTACAAGATAAATGACACTTTATATATACTGATATTATACTGAAGTCTACTTAATGCCTTATGATTTTAGGTGACAACTGAAAAACTCTACTACAGAGCAGCACTGAACCCACTAATGAACATGATGAGCAACTTTTTATATTTTTTCAATATAAATTTATGCTTTGATTTACAGTGCTAATTTGTGCAGATTTTGACAAGCACCAAGTATTATCCTGTACCTATGAATATCACTTGTATTACTTCAATTGAATTTTTTTAAAGCAGGTTGTTTAAGATTTCAAAAATTGGGGTTTTCTTATTTCCATATAAATGTTCTATTACAAACATTTGTGGTTTAAGATTTAAATAATTTTTTTTTGTCTTTTAATAGGTGAATGTCTATGTGCTGGGAAAAACTTTCCTTCTGTTGGCCAGAGAACTCTGCATAAATGCTCCAGCCATAGGTATTTTTTTTATGAGTTGACTTTTGACTATTTGTGTTTTTTGCATGATTACTTGACAAAAATATGTATGTATGCGTGTGTATATATATACATAGTACTGTGTGCTAAATATCCAAGTAGTAACTTTAAAATTAAGCTGGAATCAATCCAGGCAGAAGAGCATTGCTGACTGTAAGAGCCTGTTCTCCTTTATGTAAGAGAACAGGCTTTATGTAAGAGTTTTTTTGGAACTAGATGCTATTTTCTTTTGCAAGTAATTCTGTTGCTTTTTCTGAGAGTAGTTTAGGCCATCCTAAGACAATGGGCTGATGTGTAACAAATTTGTGTGTGTCTGCAAGCTTGCACAGGCCTGTCACGCTTCACTTCCACAGATGCAGCATTTGATAAACATTTGCCAAATTTACTATCTGTCCATCACCTGTAGGTGAGGTGTTCTGTGCATGAAATACAAGTGGCTTGATGGAAAATGAGGAGCAACTTTTTCCAAACATGTGAATAACTTTATTAAGTCAACACTGAAATCATAACTGTGATAGGAAGGTGGGTTTTAACCCATCAAAAAGTTTAAAAAAGCTATTGTCTAGGGTGTGGCTTTTAAGCCAAGGGAATTTGTGCCAATTCCAGTTAAAAGAGTGCGTTTACAGTGAGGTCTTGTGACTCTTATCCACCTCTGTTCAGGAATTATCTTCGTGTATCTTTACCCACTCTTACTCCCACTCTCCTTAATCTGTACTGAGAGAATCAGATGTCTGTGTTGAAGAACACCCTCCCCCCGCCCCCTTCGGCTGTACTCAGCTGGCACTGAACTGCTGCCTTTGCAGCAAGAGAACCAGCAGCTCATGCTGAGCATCACCTGTGCAGATGTTGGCCATCCTGGTGTGCTGGCTTTGTAGAAAGTTCTTGTTTTCAATAACTCAGTTCCTTTCTTATTTTCCATTACCTTTTTTTTTTTTTTTTTAGAGAACAGGCAGAATTTGTATTGCAGCTTAGCTTCAAGGTGAAAATTAATGCAGATTAGGAAAAGGCAAACAAATGTTAGATGTAGAGGTTCTTGTTGTACATGGAAAAAATACTGGTTTAGACTGCTGCTTGTGTATTCTTTACAAGGTCATTAGGAAAAGAGAGATTTATAGAAACCAGTAGGTATTTCTAATTGGCTCATCTGTAATGATTGTCAGACACTTGAGAAAAAACATCTGCTTTTATCAGTCTCTGAGAAAAGTTAAGGATACTAGCATAAAATGACTGCTGATAGTGCATGAGACTAGGTAGAAGGGGGGAATAAATTCAGTAGCTTTTGTTTAAGGTGGCTTATTTCTAATTAGCAATCTTGAGTGAACCTAAAGGCCATTTTGCAAGTATTTCCCTAATGTCTGCTGCTAAATACTGTAAGGACGGGATGTAAATTTAGATGGTGGCTGCCAGTATTACAGCTCTGGGCTAAATCTAGGATGGAGCCTGTCATTGAATTAAGCTTCATCTGTATGTCTTGACTCTGGCCTTTCAAATGGGGTACAGTTTGACAGGTGCAAGTGGCAGTGTTGCTGTTTGCTGGGCAGGCTGGAGGTTAATGCAGATGATGTGTGTGAAGGGGTAGTAGGAGCTTTCAGATATAACCCACAGGATGATTTTGATCAACTCTGATTATACTGATGGTTGTCTGTCTTCAGCTTGGGCAACGCACGAAAAACCCCAAGCTTCCATAAATGTCAGCTCCTTTTTTTGTGAAGGGAAATAAAGGCTGCTGATGGATAGTTTAAGTTACCAGGCAAGGGAACCTTCATATTTGCCATGTGTAAATGCACATAAGGACCAGACCATAACGTCATCACCCCTGTTAACTGTATGTGAATTAACATACACGAGCCATAAGATCAGCAGTGATCAAGTACACAGGATTTAGGGCAAGTAAAAATGTTTTATATTTCACAGATTTGTAAACTGCTCTAGTTTAGAACATTCTGTTTAAGTCAGCAAGTTAGTTATCTATATACAAAATAAATGCACAGTACGTGCAAAATTTAACATTTTTCTGCTTGTTGCAGTCTTAATAATTAAGTCAAATAGCTTATGAATAAATAAAATAAGATTAAATTCAAGAGCATTCCTTCACTTATTTGTATAGCCTGATGTAGCAGATAGGTAAGTAGCGCAACATTCCATACTGCTGCAGAGTTCATAGTAAAACTGAAAAATCCCTTAATGTGCATCATTGCAGCATTGGAATACAATCAAGGTGAAATGCATCATGCATAGAAAATGAGCTCAGGTATTTGTCCTCCTTGTACTCCGGTTCCATTAGTACTGTCCGAGGAGCACTGGAACTGGAACGTCACTTTCCCGCATTGCACTTCAGTCATTCCCTCTTGTCCAAAGTAACTGAGTTCGTTACCATCAAGAATAGCACTTACATTGTAAAACGTGTCTTGCTCAACCTGCACAGGGTGTTCAAACCACACAGAGAAGGTGTTGCTGGAGCCGTCAGAGGTAAACTTTGTCAGATTTTGAGCAAGGACAACGCCTAAGCGCTTCAGTTCGATTTTGACGCTGTACTCAGCTTTGCCACAGCTCGACCCATACAATCCCAGTCCTGCTATAAATATCCGTTTGTCTACGGCAAACTGAATACTGTCACATCGCCCCCGGTACCTCCACTGATTGCTGCGATACGCAGACGACTGGAACCGATGGCATCTCTGAGGCACGAGTCCTTTTCTCTTTGTCAGTGGAAACTCTAGTTTGGGTTTGTTTGCGGCTGTGTACCATAGGAATATGTTGTGAGTTTCCTCAAGGGTGAGGATGTCGGACTGGGCAGCTCCATTGGCAAACTCTTCCAAAGTCATGGTTGGAATCCGCACCAAGTACAAAGCTTTCCCTAATACATTCCTCTTGTTGCGTGGCGTAACGGGCAGCCCTTGCCTTTTGCATTCAGCCTCTGCCCAGTTGAGAACAGCCTCGAAAACTACCACTTCCTTGGTGTTGAGTGCCTCCCGGGTTACAATGATCTCTAGTGTTTGTTGATCTATCTCACAGAAGCCCTCTGACTTCAGTGCCATTTCTGCCTGAGCATCAATCACTTCCCAGCAGCGCTGCGTCAGCTCTGGCTCCTCGAAGAGCCTGCTCTGAGACAGCAGGACACAAGCGTTCTTCGCTTCTAAGCTGGTCTCCAAAAAATTGACGCAAGCCTTTGCTAGGGCCGGCACGATGTACTTCTTGGCAGCGTACAGCGTAGCCAGAACCGTGTCAGCTTCCAGGTCTATTTCATCACTATACATGTATCTAGACAGGGGAAAAAAAAATAGTTTCTTAGGGAAAAAAAGAAGTAGGCCATGAAAATAATCTATAGTCGTCTTTGCTGGCAGTGAATCTGACACTCAGTATTTGTCAGCACATTAAGTAAACAGCAATAAGTGCATATTGCACAATGCCAATTAGGAGATGTATATTTTATAAGCTACTTTGATTTTGTCCATGTAATTAGTAGACTTGTAGAGGCCACTTACTTTAATAGGATTAGAAAGGCTGCAGGTTCCACATCTGGTATATGGATTTCAGATTTGACCTCTGCGAGATCGCCATAAAACATAGCATAGAAGACAGAGCTACCAACTGCCAAAACATACTGGAAAATAAAGAGAGAGAAGCCTCAGTAACATGGATCAGGAACAGCTGAGCGTGCTGGCTTTGCTAAGACCTACATTTAGGGAAAGTTACAAGCTGCAGTGGAGGCAGAACGTTGCCTTAGACTGTTCCCTTTAATTGCAGTGTATGTGAATTACTTCTGGGATTAGACAAGAGCTGTAATTAGGAAAAAAAAAAAGTGCAACCTAGTTGTAAAAGCAGGGGTAGAAGGAAATCTGCACAGCAGCATTAAAAAGCCAAAAAATTATCTGCACAAACCTTATGGGCAGGAACTTTCTTGGATGCCCCTGGCGGGCCCACGATGAAGTGAACGTCAGCCATGAGTTCGTTATTGAACATCAGCGCGTTCCTGCAAGCAGGGGAGGGGGGAGAAGCCCCGTTAGCCGCGGGCTGCCCCTCGCCCGGTGCCCCAGCCTCCCGCCGGCTCCAGCCCATCCCTGCCCTCTCGCCCGGCCGGGGCGCAGGTGCACAGGGCGGGCTCCTCTCTCTCTCTCCCGCCCGCCCGGGGAGGGTCCGGCGGGCCTGGCCCTTACCTCTCCCGCAGTGTGGGATGGAAGGATTGCCAGTTGGCGCTCTCCAAGTTGTTGTTGTTGAGGTTTTGGAGCTGGGGCGGCGGGGGCGGCTGGGCGCTCTGCTGGAGCTGCAGGGCGTTCTTCTTGCTGTTGGCAGCGGCGGCGGCGGCGTTGCTGTTTGCAATGTTAGTGTTGGTGCTGGCAGGGTAAAGTTCTGCAGCCATCTTCTTCTTCAGGGACAGGGGCACTATCTCATAGCATCCTGGCACCTTGCCGTTTGACCTCACACTCTTTTTGGACTTCTTTAAGGTCTCTGGAAGCAGAAGAAAAAAAGTCAAACACTTCATGATCCTGCCATTGAGGCAACCAGGGGGCAGTGGCATGAGCAAGAGAACTAACAGATCCCAAATGCGAGTCCCACTATCAGGATATTTTGTACGCTTCTAGATGCAGGGTGGCCTTTGGTTTTTTTGGAGTGTGTGCGCGCTCTTTGGTTACCGGCCCGACGCACCTTTCCGGGAGGAAAGGGGTGATGCTGTGTCGGATCAGTGCCAGCGCTCACCTTGGCTTGCGGGGGGGTCCCAGCCTCCACGGCACTGCCACGACTGCAGCGGGGAACCCGAGCGGGGCCGGCGGGCAGTTCCTTCCCCGATGAAAGGGGACAGAAAAATAAAAAAAATCAAAAATGGAGAAAAAAAAAAAACAAACAACAAAATCCAGCAGCGAAACCCCAGGAATCCGGCCGAGGCGGTGGGTCAGGAGCGAAAGTCAATCCACAAATCCTCCGAGTGCAGCAGCCCGGCGAGGGTGAAGCGCAGCCAGCCGCCCGATCCCCGCCGCCAGCGCTCCGCTCCGTCCTTCCCGGCCCGCCGGGGGCACATCCGCGGCGGCCGGGCCGAGCCGAGGCGGCGGCTCCCCTGCAGTCCCGCTCCCGGGCGGCACCGCCGCCGGCTCGCACCAACTTTCCTCCGCTCCCCGCGGCCGCTGCTGCTCCTCCGCGCTCCTCCCGCCCGCGCCGGGGGCGCTGCTGCCCGCGGGGGCGGCCCCGGCTCCTGCGCGGCGGGCGGGACGAGGCGCTGCGCCTGGCGCTCCCCTCGCGGTGGGATGCGACGGGATGCGGCGCTGCGTGGCCGGGCCGGGCTCGGCTCGGCGCGGCTCTGCCGGGCCCTGCCTCCGCCTCCCGCACTAAGAGGCAGCGGCCAGGCCGCGCGTCACGGCCGCCCGCGCCAATGGCGAGCGCGGGGGCGCGGCGGGGAAGAGCCGCCCCCCGCCCGGCACCGCCCCCCGCGCCTACGTGCGCAGCGCCCGGCGCCCTCGGGGAGGGAGCCCCGCGGTTCCTCCGCGGTCGGCGGGGTCGGGTCGGTCCCTGGGCACGGTCCCGGTGCCCGCGGTCCGGCCGGAGCGGGGCAGGCGCGGAGGGACGCGGGGCAGCGCGGCGGGAGCGCGGCGGGGCGGAGCGGGCG
>JAYRBT010000177.1:57061600-57076194 GCA_036023395.1 Myiotriccus ornatus | reverse complement strand
TTTACTTCTCAGTTTGATGTACAGTTTTATTTCCTTTTAATTATTGGTATAGTTACTCAGGTTGGTAAAGAGCTGCTGCTTTGTGTGTTGTGAAAGTGTTGGGTGTAGCTGGGTGAGTGCTCATTAATGGACAGCGCTGGATCATCTCATCAGCTCACTGCTGATGGCTTTGCCCTGACAGCTCTGGAAGTGAAACCAAACAGGAGACCAGAGAACTCCAACACTTCCAGCCTGCAGGTTCTGCTGTGTGGTGTAATTTAGTTCCCAGTTACCTACATGGCTCAGAGCACTGGAAGCTGGGTTTGCTTTCGGTGCTGACGGACTTCGATGGCAGAAATCTGCAAAGGAAGGGGTGGCCCCACGTGATGTGCCTTTTTCTCCTGCCTTGTGGAGGCAGCTCAGGAGCCTGGGTGGGACAGTGCTGTGTGGGTCAGTGGCTTGTCTGAGGGTGCTCTTCAGTAAAGCCTTGATTGGGTTTCTGTTTTGGGAAGACCCTCAGCAAGGGGTGACAACCCTTCCCTCAGAAGGGCTTTCTGATCCTGGGCAGTGCAGCTGGTGGGGCTGGATTATTTCACCCTGTTGATCATCATCAGCTGGAGAGCACCAAGCCCACGTGCCTGTTGGCCGCCTCTTCTTTCACTGCTGTGTGCTGGAGGAGTAGCTCTTAGGAGGAGGTTCACAAAAATGTGATGTGTCTTCAGGTCATAAGAATTAATGACCTGATCATAGGGGGAATGTGTTTTGGAAGGAAAAAAGCGACAAAGAATGACTTACGGATGCTGTCACTCATCTTCCAAGCAAGACCTCTTAATTTAACCATCTGTTTGGTTAAAAAACAGTGTATGTTTATTTTTAATATGTGTGTATTTTTGGTAGGATTGGTGCAAAAACTTTGTAGTCACTTCACAGGGCCTTCCAGCTTTATGTTTTGAAGCACACAATTAAAATGTAAAGCTTGTTGCTGTTGTTGAAAGCGAACTTATTAAATATTAATAAATGCACTGATAATTCTATCTCATTTCCAGTCTAATTGAAATTATATTAACTTATATATCACTTTATATATTCAAAGTACTGTACAAATATTAACTAATTAGTCAAATTGTTATTTTCTCTGTAATCATCTGTAGAGGTTGGAGAAATTAACTTTTAATAAACCCAACCCTTTTATTTAGTTCAGTCCTCACATTTGTGCCTAAGTTTAATGCACCTGTCTTAGCTGCTGCCTTTTTAACCTCTAAACACTCTGCCCCTTCATCTATTTATTCACCCCTTGCATGCTTTCTCTGTGTTCTGAATTCTGTCTCATCTGTAGTGAGAATAATTCTTGTGATATTTGTCCATTGTGCATTATCTAATACTGTGTGACCCTTATGCCTGCTTGAAGATCTTAGGAACTTCTTCAATAGAAATAAAAAAAAAAAAAGAATCTTATCTTTGTTAACATTTGCATTCTGCTTCTTTGGCTTACACACTTTATCTTTAAATTGAACTGCTTTTTGCATAAAAAATACTCCTCCTCAGTTCCATAAAGTACTATCTGCTAAAAAAACATATTTGTGATGAACTTCAGAAGTAAAGCTTCATTTAGTAGAGATTGGAATGAAAGGCCAGAATGGGTTTAAAGGGCTCGTTTTTGAGGTGAATAGTGTTTTGGGGGAAGGGAGACAAAACTTGTTACAAAGGAACTCCAATTGCAGAAGCTGCGGGGACTTTCATAAATGGGGTCCTTTGCTCATATCCTGGGGACCCAACTACAGCTCTTTCAATGACTGCTTTGGTAATTTTATGGTAAAATTAAAGATTCATGCATAGAGCCTGCAGCTTTTCTTTTTTTCTTTTCATTTCTGTAATATGTAGCTGACGTAAACCAAACCTCGTGTCCAAGCGCCCGGTCTCAAGCCGGGCAGATGTCTGCGAGAGCAGGCAAAAGCAAGGAGGATGTGGGTCTGGAGTCAGGATGGGAAGAGAAGGTGACAGGGAGATGGGTAGCTGTGAGGTGGCTGAGAGGTTGTGTTTTTGAAAATGCCAAAGTCCTATCAAGGCCAGGACTGAAGGGAAAGGTGTGAAGAAGTCGGTGTTGGGCTGTGATCCATGTACAGCCAAGCTAAAGTTCTGTGGAAGGTACCTGGTGAATCAGTGAGAGCTGGTTACCCAAGGCATTCAAGCATTGAAGGGCAGAGGATGCTCAGTATGTCAGAGCTGTGTAAGGGCTCTTGGTTGAAATCTGATGGGGAGGGAGGCATTTAGAAAATCAGGAAAGTTATTTCATGTAAAGGAGCTTGTGGTGGTGTCTGCTCTGATTCCTTCGCTGACCACTGCTGCAATAAGCTAAACAGAGAAATATCTTATGTCTCCAGTTGAAGCATTTCAAGTGGCTTACAGATGATTTCTAGAAACCTCTCTAGTATGGTGAGTAAAAACACAACTTGATCCATGTGGGCTGGTATTGCATACCTTTGTAAGTTGGATTGTCTGGTTTAATGAAAAAAAGGTTTTATTTCTGAGGAATGCAATTTCACAGGTAATGTTCCTTTTTATAAGCCCAGCTTCTACACAGTTAGTAAGTTAATACTTTAATTAGATTCCTAATATGTTCTAGTACAGCATCTTTAAAAATATAATTTCAAAATTATTGGTGACTCTTATTTTTGAAACAGTCATTAACTTATTCGCACTAAGTCAGGCTTAGATCTTGTAAACAGTTTTCTCTGAGTTTGACTCTCCTCATCTGAGCTGCTGTTAAGAAGTTAAGCAGCACTATTTTTCTTTTCCAGGAGATCATAGCGTGCTTTTTGACAGACCACAGCAGAGGAACCATGCTAATGAAACAAATTTTAAGGAATGCTAAAGCATTTTGTTTCCTTAGCATTGTGTGAACGCTTGAATCAGGGGAAAAAAAACAAACAAAAAGTTCCAGGTGTTTTAGACTGACAGAGGAGTGGGGCAGCCAGGTAGGTGTGACGGTGGCATTATCCGTAAGCTGACAGTGGGCACAGGTGTTAACACAAGTTTATCACATGTGTAAGCATTTGTAGAATTGGGGCTTTAAAAGTTAGGATAATGAATTTGTGACAGTTTTAAATCTCTGTTTTGGTGTGAGCAAGTAACAGAAACTAATTCTAAAGGGTGCTTTTATATAGTACAGTAAATCTTTAGAGGTACTCGTTCTTTAACACCTAGAGAAGGATCAGAGGGTTGCTACCAAGTGAGCGCCATAAATTATCAGTCACCTCTTAATTGTTAGTAAATGACTTTGTGTGTGTGCTCTCAGCCCATTGTAAAAAGATGTGGTGTGTATTAATGTTGGAAGTTGTTTAAATGTGACAATATTTCTCTTAACATTTGGACTGGGCTGGGAACACAGACTAATTTAGCACAGCTCAGGTGATAAGTTGTAAGTTGTAAAACCACAGTAACTGGATCACCTCCGATTTTGTCCTCATCTTTAGTAATGAGATACTCATTTCTACAGGGTTAAAACTATCTTTTATATTGCTGCAAGTACATGTAAAATTGTATATATGTACAACATATATATATATGTATAACAACAATATATATATATTAGGAGATTACTCTTCTGTTTATTTACTTACTGGTGGCTACTGGAAAACTTTTTGTTTTGTCATATAGGAAGCATTTAATAACTGTTTCTGCTATGTGTTCAGTGTTAAGTATCACTTTTAGGGTATGTGTTTACATACTTCCATAAATAGTTCATGTGTAAACATTATATGGCTTGGAAAAAAATGGGGGGAGATGGTGATGCAACAGACTTACATTTGTAATATAAAAATAGTGATGGTTTGCCACATCAGTGTGAATTCTGAGCTTCTCTCCTATGACTGAGTGCACAGGTTTGGGATGGCAGGCAGCACTCGTGAGTGTTAAGTTAAAACAGGGGGGGATATGCTGCAGTATTCTGTTTCTTCACTAAGACACAGAAGGAAAGCCCTTACTTTTCCAGAGTTTGGAATTGAGTTATCAAAGCTGATCTATTACTGGAATATTTGTAATTGATATGAGAGTTAAGATTATGTAGATATGTAAGTTATTACTTATGGTTTTAATTATATTGTTAATTTGGGGAAACTCAGGGGAATATAATTACCACCACCAGCTTATCTTACAATAAAGTTTTTTCATGTATTTCCGCTGACAGCATGGCAATATTCAGCTTAGTATTTTTCTATCCCATTAATAAAATACCTTAAGTACTTTCAAAAAGACCTCTCACAACAGGTAACTTAGAGGCTGACTGCTCAGGCTAAACCTTACGTTATGTCTTTAAAAAAACAATTGTCTCTGAAGTTGTAATTTGTTTGCCCCTCTGTATGGAGACCCAGCACAAGATACCTCTGCTCATGCTGCCTGCTTTCTAGAGCTCAGTGCTGATTGTGTGTATGTAGGAGGACACGGTGGCTTTTCCTAAAGGGCCTCTGCTTAGAGATTCCTCTTGGACTTTGAACTTGGGCTCCTGAAGCATTTGTGAGTTGGACTCCAGAAGTCTTTGCTCTTTTGTGTGCTTGGTCGCACCTCACTGCTGCACAATTAAATATTAAAACTGAGCACTGAGCTGACCAAGGAGTCTGGTTTTCCATTGCTGTAGATTGGATTCAGGAGTCTCCACTGGATGGTATCCCTGAAACAAAATGAAAAGAAACATTGCTTGTAACTTCAATGTGATTGACCCATTTTCCCTTATTGGGAGTTAAATTAAGTGTGAACAGAATTGGTTTACTGGTTTGTACACAAAAGTGCTTTATCAGAATCCGAGGTGTGGTTTTGTCTGTAAATGGATGAAACAACAACTGTGGAAACTTTCCTTTGTAAAAAAGGGTTGGGGTTAGAGGCAGATGACACCAGGCTCTGGAAAAACTTTTCTCCCAAAGGAATTTGCTTGAAAGGGTTTACTGTGAGAAACTGTAAGAGGACAGTTTATGCTGGAAGTTAAATCTTAGCCTGAGCTGTAGTGGCTGCTTCTGCTTTGACTATAAATAAAAAATACTTGTCTGCCAAATTTCAGTTTTTAGAGCTCTTTTGAATTTGTGCCAAGGAAATAATATCTTAATTTGTATATCTGTTTATTTTCCTCCGTCTGTGCATAACTTGAAGTGGCAGCTCTTATTAGGTTTTTTTAGGTTAACAAAAGTGAAAATGAACTTGGATAGTATTTTTATGTGGGACTTAAAAAAATAGCCCGTAGCTATTTTTTTGTTTTCATGAGGGCACTCCCTCGCCCCCGAAATTATTGTGTTTATGATTAAGGTTGCGTCAGTTTTTCTTAACTGCCAAACCTACGTTGTCTTGTTTCATGCAGTGCAGACTGCTGCGGCATCAGTTTGTTGCCTTGGTGGGATGTGTCCAAACAGTGGGTAAAATTAAAGAAATGTTTAAAAATGTGTAGACAGGATATCAGCCAATGCAAAATGTTGAGGCAGGGAAGTGGTTGGCAAGCGCAGGTATTTATTTATATCAAGTTAAAAGAGAAAATGTTGAGTGTGCAGCTCGGTCTCCCACGGTGATGATGCTCAAGTTGGGATCCTGACCGTCAGGGCTGGTTCTTCATTTCAGAAGAAAGGCTGGAAACTTATGGATAAGACCAGAGAGAAGTGAAGAAATAATGTGCTCCTCTAAATTTGGGCTTGCTACTGACGTGTACCTACACTGTCATGTTGGCAGCCCTTCCCACCGGGTGGTCAGCTCTTCCCTGTTTGTCTTGGATCAGGACTGAGGAAAAGGAGGGCACGGGCATGGGACAGGATGCTGGAGGCCAGGTCAGATGGTCGCACAGTGCTGTGCTGTAGGTCTGAGCTCCTGGGTAGCAAAGATAACATGGCTCTGCCCTGTCCTAGCGCAAATGCACTGAAGGTCTTTTGGGAGAGACCTGTCCTGCTGTTCTGGCTCAGGGTGGAAGCTGGCACTCAAGCTGGAGCTCATGCCAGCTGCCCCAGTGGAGGGCTGATGGGTGCAGGGTACGTGACGTGAGTCACGACACCATGGACAGGAGAGGGACAGATAGAGCCTGAGGTGTCCCAAGCAGACATGCACAGGGTTGAGTGCTGACACCCTGACATGGTCATCTCACCCCCGGCCTGGCTTTATGAGCAACTGGTTTTGCTACGGGTGTTTTCTTGTCTGCTTGGCATGCGCAGAGGTGGTGCTTTGTTGGGGCTCTGGCTTTGGCAGCTCACCTCAGACTCAGAGCAAGCGTGGGATAAACAAACTGTGTGTCTTTGCCAAAGTGCATGTTGGCTTTTAACAGTGGGAGGAGAATAATATTTTAACGAGGCGAGGCTTGTTGGGAGGAAAAGTCTTGCCGAAGCGGGACTATCCGTGAGTGCGTGATTCATTTGTGGAGAGATGGATGACTGTTCTTTAATGATGGTGACTGGGAAGATCCATGTTCCTCAAATGATACATGGGTTTGGCATTAAGTGAATCCTGAATTAAAATAATAATAATAACAGTGCCCTAGCCAGGCTTTACCTCTAGCCTGATAGATGAGGCTCCCTCCTGAAAGGTGGGTAATGCACGCTGGAAGCCTGTTAATGCTGAGAAAGATTTCTAGTCTTTTAATTAAAAGCTGGGTGCTGCTGCTGCCAACAGCATCCTCCTCTCCTTTCCAATTTGATCTGAAAGAGAGGAGGAGGGGGCTGGTGCTCTAAGGGAAGGTTTTGGGCTGTCAGTCACTCTGAAGTACATGGCTAATTTGGGGCTTTGTGGAGATGCCTGAACTCCAAAAGCAAGTCTGGTTTTCAGAGGCTTTCTTCTCAGCAGCACTAATCTGGCTGGCATAGCCATGCATGGGCTCAGTGTGCTGCTTGCTGTTGGAGTTACACAGAGGTGCCTGTCTCTCTGAGCATTTCATGGCATGAGATACCACCTGTGGCCTCTGCTTCAGGAGTGGAATACCTCCAGGCAAAGTGTCCTGAAGTGGCAGCATGCCTATGCCCTTTTGTATAGGCTGTCTTGTCTTGTTCCTCAGTTTATAAAAGAAGATATACAGATACTGTTGGGGATACAGGGGGAAAGTGTGGCCCTGTGCTCTTCACTTTGACCCTGGCATTGGTTAGAAGCTGAATTTCTGTGTTAGAGAAAATTCCTTTTCAGAAGGACTTTCATTGCAATCAGAGGTAGAGAAGAAAATCACAATTGCCTTTAGAGGAAGAGAAATGCCGAAAGGTCCTGTGCTGGGAGCACTGAATCACCATTTTTAGTTTCCTAGCTTTGCAGATGGAAGCTGTTGTCAGCTTAGCTTCCTCTGGAAGATGGGAATATTCCAGCGAAGCAGCTGCAGACCCATCATTGCTGTTTTCCCATGGAAAATGTTGATATTATTAAAAGGGCACTTTCTGTCAGAGAAGCATTCTGCCAGACGTTTCCTGACCTGGCTTTGTATTTAACCTTTTGTCTCACTTTCTCCCATCTGTGAAATGGATGTGCTCATTCTCTTGTATAAAATTCTCCACCTGCACAAAATGCTGTAATTTGTGGATGAAATTATGACCATGCGGTCTTATTTAAGATCAGATTCCTTTGGAAGATTCAGCTGCTTTCATGGCAATTCCCCATGGAGCTAGTCCTATTTCTCACTTAGGTAGGAACTTTTAAATGCAAACCTTAAACAAATACAAAGTTTATTATAGTCAAATTATGTGCATTCATCTATTCCATCTGTGTGACATGCAGGTGATTCCTTTATTTTGCCACTGGTTCTGTGTGTCCTGGGAAGATCATTTCTTGTCCCTCTTCCAGTCTGCTGAAGAGATTTTACTTCAACATTTGATTTGCCTAAATTAATCAGACTAACGTATCAGGAATATTTTTGAGCGTACTCCTAAACTATGATGGCAGATATTTTATTTTGGGTGTCTGTTTTGTTGTTGATGTTGCTAACAAAAGCAACAAGAGGGGAGGAATGAGCTGTGTTTCTCGTCTTAGTTTTGTCTGTACTTAATTGACCGTAGGGGCTGCAGTGTTTCTGTTCATCAAAAAAAATATGTGTTACATACTTTAATAAATCAAAAGCTAATTTGGGATATGAAAAGATACTTTCTTTGCAGCAGATGAAACAATTAGTAGCACTTCAGTTTTAATGTAGTCTGTATTTGAGCCAGAGTTGCTAAGGACAACATGTTTATTCCGTAACTTGGCAGCTTGTGAATTTTGTTACTTTTGAAGGAGTTCTTAGAGATGTTTTGGTCATGTGCTGTATGCTTTGGTAGGTTGACAGAGTTTGAAGATACACCAACCAGTCAACTAACCATAGATGAGTTTATGAAGATTGACTTGGAAGAAGAATGTGATCCTCCATCATTTACAGCTGGTCAAAAAAAATTGAAGATACAGCAGGTGAATTCTGAATCAGATGCTCTCTGTATTTTTCTCCTCTATCCTCCTTCTGTGCATTCCTTTTTGAATCAGTTAATACAAAATCCTAACTGACCAGCCTTTGGTAAGGTTTAGTAACATTTATTTTGAGGTTTCTAAGAGAAGGGTGAGCGTTAGTGCATATGATAGCCATTAACTAAAGATATATAATTTTTTTACCTATATGATTTTTGTTCACTCCTCCAGAGAGACTCGCTCTTTCAGATATGTAGCTTCATATGTAGCTTTAAACATCCTCTGATGAGGGATTGAAGTATGTCTGCTGCATTAGCTAAGGAAGTGCAAAGTCACTCTGCTTACGATCGGGATGGCTGGGTGGCCGAGGACACTTCTTGGGCTTTGACCTTTTATTGAAGAACCCAGTCTTTTTGTCCTTAAAAAATTGTGACAAGTGAGCTTGTGGCGTGGAGGTCTTGAGTAGCTTTTCTAAAATCTGCACTTCTCTGTTGTGCGCTGCCTGCTCTCTCCCAGCCTGGTCAGCAAGAAGCAGGGTAAAGGTGTAAGGTTTGTAATGGGATCAGAAACCATGCACTGTTTTTAAGGTGATAGCAGTGGCCAGAAGTGCCATTGCACAGAACTTCTTTTAAATAGATATGAAAACAATAACCCAGTTACTTTAATGAGACTGCTGAGGGGTTTGTGTGGTACAACACCTGCTTCCACAGAGATTAGTTCTCGTGTGGTTTAGTTTCTTTACGAAGGATGAACTAAAGCTGGCACCAGAGGGAGAAGATTTTACTGCTGTCATAGTAATTTCTGATGTTACTGATTTGTTAGGGTTTTTGTTTGTTCTAAATATGCTATCATTTAAAGGTCTGTAGGCATGCCAGTGATGTTCTGAAGAGCCTGCCAGGTGCTGTAGGTCAGAGCTTCACTCTGCCGTCACCTGTGTGCTCTGTCTGGTGTGGACCCTCCAATCTCAGTGCTGTCCTTGTGCTTGCTCACATCTACGGGCGCAGTGACAGGGTCAGATTGCTGAAAAATGAGGCCTTTTATTTACAGTTTGCCAGAGTGAAGGGTCTTTTTGAAGTATATAGATGGGGGAGATAACGTTTGAAATTGGTCAGTATTTTGAAACTTGTCTGTCTTACCTGTCTGACGCTACAAAGTAATTTCAGTTGTGAATCAAAACCTGCTTAGTGCTTTTAAAATACCCTGCCATTCTCTCTCTCTGTATACAGTTCATAAACAGTTGAAAATTGTGCATCTTTTTTTAGCAATTTCACATTTATTTTGTTTGTTTTCTTTTCAGCTTGAGAAGGCGTTATCAAAAAAGCTGGAGGATTTTGAAGGTATAAGTTGTGTTTAGCGTAACATATCACTCATTTCTTCAAAATTACATCAGTGATTGCTGAGTTTTATTTTTATTTTAACACCACAGGAGAAATATCGAACTACCAAGATGAAATAGAGATTGAATTAGAAAACAGTAGACCCAAAGCAAAAGGCGTATTTGCAAATTTCACTAAAGATGGTAAGTCTATAAAGTCTTATGACTACTTAAATAGCATCGGGTTCAGATCAGGCAGTCTGAAGTGTATGAACTTTATTGTGATAAATGTGATCGTATATGTGCTTGCATAGTACAAGATCTCTACTGCGTTGGGGTTCTCTCTGCCAAATACTTGGTTCATAGTTCAGGCTTCAAAACAATTACGTTGTGACAGTTCATTAATGATTTCAGTTGTTTTTCTTTCCTGGTGCAGTATAAGCTTGGCACTGGCACCTGAGAATGTTTCTTTTCATCACTGAAGGTGCGGTGGACCTGTATCTAGACCCTTCTGTCACCAAATTCCCCAGTTGACTTTCCATATAGAAGGGCTTAACTGCCTATTTTTAATTTGTAATTATACCAGGAAATAGCTGACTTCTCTCACCAAGCCCTTTTACCTAATTTGATAAGAGGATGCTTCTATTTTAAGTGTTGCTTGAAGTCACAAAAATGCATTGTAATAGTCAAGGTAATGAATTTGAGGAGCATCTGGGAACTCCATGTATTCATATGTTGGACTAAAATGTTGCATATTTTGTCTACAGATTTCCTCTAAAGATTTTTTATTCTATGAGTGAGCACCTCTCTATTTATTTAGCTTCTGTAGCAGATGGTATGCAATGATCTGTTGGGGTTTTTTTCCCCCTACAGATTCTATAGAAGATAATGCCTCTAGCATACTTGGAGAGGAGGAGGCAGAAGATGAGGAACTGGAAGCAGCTGCTAATCACTTAAACAAGGACTTCTATGATGAACTTCATGAGAAGGATAGAGTTAAAAGAAATGAAGAAGGGGAATGCAGAAATGGAAATGAAACTCTTGTAAGACCACCCGCACTGGAATCCTTGCTCGGCCCACTCCCCACTGCCGCTAGTCTTGGCATAACAGAGTCCATAAAAGAGTGCATATCCACTAAGGACCAAGAGCCTGGTGAGTAGGAGTTCAGTTCGGCTCAGAGCAGAAACTGGACACATGCAGCCACTTGTGGGTTTGTTGTGTAATTTCCATGTATCTTGTTGGTTACTGTGGCAGCAGTTCCGTGAATCAGTGTAACATTGGGGTACAGACAGCTGTGAGGCTGGATGGGACCAGTGGTCTTGGTTGTTGATGTGGGTTGATGTGGTTGTTGACATCTGCTTCTCTGGAAGCTGCAGGAAAATCTGGAGTGCCTCATTATTTTCTGAAGCCTGAGAATGTGTATCTCTTGGTTAAGTCGATTTGCAGTCATATGATAGCTGATGGGCATATTTCAAGCCATGCAGTCTCAATTAGGAAATTGGAGGAAGCGGATCCCTGTAAATATGACTGGAAATTAAAACCCAAGTATGAGAATTTTAGATCAAGGCAGACTTTCTCAGGAGACATTTTACTGTAGTCAAACACGATGCAGTCTGTCTCTGATTGAGAATCTTTGCAAATGGCAAACATTTAAAATGTTTACAAGAGGAAATAACTGGTTGTATGCTTTTTTCTTTGATATGGACTTTGGTGTGTGTTGTGCTGGTTCTGCTCCATTTTTCTTAAAACCTCCAGATTTGTCTGTATCATACAGCTCTGTATAGCACAGGACTGATCAACCAAAGAGGCCAGTTTTGCCAGAGCCATTAAAGCAGCCAATACTGTAAACAGCCAGTCATCCAGGCAGGTTTGTTTGCTTCTTCGCATGCGTTCTTGAACTTTATGGAGATGGCATTATTTTTAATTGTTTTGCATCCCAGTGATTCTGAAAACAGAGCATATCTAAAGAGCATTTTACTCTTTTCTTTATCAGAGTTAATTTTTCCATCGTAAGGCACACCCATCCAAATCTGTTTTGTCAGCTTACTTGGGGGTCGATGCAACAGTACATTTTGTTATTCAAACTGTTCTGATGCTGATTTCTGCTCAATAGCACCAACTTGTAATAAGGTAATCCCTGCCTGAACGCATTCAGATTCTTACTATGTTAGTGTTCAGTCTCCAGAAATGTAGAAGGATGATTGCATGTTTGTGTTTTGTACAAAGAAAATCATATAGAAACAGTTGAGTGGTTTTGGTTTTGTTTTAATTACGATTAAGAGAGCGGATGGCTCGTGGCTCATCTTTCTCCGGGAAATCAGCGGTTCATGTCGAAGAGAGGTCAGTCGTGGCTAGAAGCTGTTGTTGTCTGGCTACCCACTGACCTGTAAAAAGGAGTTCCCAGTGATGGACGTTTCTCAGCTGGCGTTGCTATTGACCATTTTAATGGACAGGCTGAGGTCTGAGTTTAAAGATCAAACTAAGCTGGCATAACCAGGTAGGTTCCTTTGAGTCAGGCTTCAGGCAGGTGGGCAGGAGAGTGCAGGGCTGCTCATGCTATGGCTTGTCTGTATTTGCTGTTTGTTTTCTTGCAAAAGTGGAGGATGTGCCAAGTGAACTGAATTTCGAAACCAAGCAGGTTTCAGTATGTTCGTTCTCTTTCAATGCATCTGAGAAATCACTGCGGGTGTTTGAACAAGTACTTGTTCTCTTAATGTGTTCTGAAGCTCATATCCAAAATTACTGTTTTGGTTTCATTTTAATTGTAGATCCTGGCCAAACTATGTTGGATTTTGTGTGGTTTTTCTTGGTTTGGGGGAAGGGTGTTTGAGGTTTTATTTGTGGGTTTCTTTGTTGTTTGGTTTTGGTTGCCTTTTTTTTCCCCACTGACTCTGTTATTTATTTTAACAATTTAAAAGTTTTGTGCTAAGTCCAGTTCACTTTGGTTATGCCTGTGCTGCACTATAGTTGTGCCTGGGTGCAGTTCCCAGTCTCCAAGCCCTTGCCATGCAGTGTCTATGTGATGTGGATGCATCCTAGTGGTGTCTACATCATCCCCCTGAGGACCTGGTTTCCTTTGGGAAGTTGTCTGTATTCAGGAGCAGCAATGGAGCTTTGATGTATTTTGGGTGACTGGGAACTAGGTCTAGCAGAGAGGATGGGAAGTATATCTGGCTTTCGGTTGGCATGTTGTTATGGTGAATACAGAAAACCTCTTGTTAAGGTGACTCCCACTGGTTACCTGTGCATTGTTGCACTAAACCCTGATGAAAACCAGTGTAGGTGATTCTGTCACCTCAGGGAGTGATGTCTTGAGTTCTGCCTCATAGTTCTGGGAAATCTGGGAAGGGTTTGTACCTGGAGGTAGCATGTTCTTCTATCAGACCAACTGGTATAGTTGTAAAAATCAGACAGCTTGCAGGTTGGTGGGTCCTTCTTCAAACATGAAAAAGAAATGGCATTTTTCAAAACTAAATACAGAATGAGAGCAGTTGCTCAGAGTTTAATTTGAGATGGCACAGTTACGGATCATCTTGAAACAAAGGTAGTTGGTACCTGTGGAGGGAGGAGGAAAAGCTTACAAAATTTCCTGCATTTATCCTGTGTATTTGAATTTGCAGTTTATATTGTGAATTTCAGCAGGCCCCAGCTTTTCTGTGATAGTTCATGTTCCAAGATCCAAGTCCACTGAAGAATGGAGAGTGTTGTTGCTACATTGAACCCTTAAGGTGATGTTCTGGTCTTTCTCCACAGCTGTGTAAGTCATAAACCAGGAACCTTTCCTTTCCCTCAGCCCTCTCCAGCCCCGAGTCATCTTCCTCTGCGTGGTTCAGGTTGGGCCGGAGACTTTACCAGGATGATTCCTGCTGGGCTCCACATGTTGTTGGATCGATGTCTTATGTCCAGTCAGTTCACTGGTTGGAAATGGCCTGCCTGGTGCTCCAGGGTGAGGATGCCCAGCAAACCCTCATGGTGATGCAGGTGGCTCTTAAATAGGAGCTCAGCAAACAGGTGCAGTATGTGCCATCTTTGGCCTCCTTAAATGCAGGTTGTCTCTTCTCCTCTCTGTAATGATCTGTCTTCCTCAAGAAAAGCTCTGCTGTAGGTACCTCCTACAAAGTCTTTTTATTTGGCTTTGGCATGTGGTAATTCAGTTTATAATTGCCTGCATCAGCTGCTTTGGGAAATCTTCCACCTTTGTGCTATGGTGGCTGCAGCAACAGCAGAAGGTTTCTCACAAACTGCTTATGCAGATAAGACTTAGTGCAGAGCCCAAGTATTAAGAAAAAATAAGTGTATTTTTGCTCCACTTACAGTTGGTATTTGAGCAGCGTGAGCTTGTCTATATGAATGTTTTATGGAAAGCACAGTATTTTAGCAAATTTGCATTACAAAGACAGCATGTAAGGTACCGGGTTAATGAGTCTGAGGCAGTAAAGTGCTTAGAATAAACACTACATTTGGCTGTTTTTCCCTCCAAAGTGTATTAATTTGCAGAAACTTTAAGCTGAAAACTGTTTTGAGTTTTTGCAAACTGCTTCTTTCTTCTTCTTCATGATAAAAGTGCATTATGGTGAGATCTCACTTTCAGAGATGGAGATCACGTACATCAGTTGGTCTGTTTTCCTGGCCGTGCAGCATCTCAGCATCCTCACCACTTTTTGATTCTGCAGTTCCCCAGAACAGGGCACCATTTCTTTTAGGAGACTGTCACAGTCAAATACCATGAAGTTCATTCCCAAGAAATAACATTCTTTGGTATAAGATTTCCCCCTGCAATTTATTTTTATGTCCCTTTTATACCACTTCAAATACTTTATCATCTTGCTAGGTGTTTTTGCCATTCTGTTGTTTGCTGACTGTCACCCTGTCCTTCCCACACTGGGCTGGACACTGCCAGTTCATCTCTTCTTGTCACGTGAAGGAA
>JAYRBT010000177.1:57040135-57061500 GCA_036023395.1 Myiotriccus ornatus | reverse complement strand
AAGTTACAGACTGACTTTATATAACTTCCCCTTTGCAATCTAGTGCTTGAGGCCTGATTTATGTTGTGTTTTGAATCAAATTTCACATGTAGTTGTTTAAGGCAGTAATTTCAAGTGCTCTGTGTGAAGTGGGTGGTAACACGCTCCTGCATGTCCTCATGAAAGTCAGCGGCTTTTGCAGTGAGAAATCACCGTGCATGTACCATCTTGTGCTTGGTTAGGCACCCAGCGAGCTGCATTCGCTGCTAATTTCACAAAGAATACATGAGAAAGGTGCACAATTAACAGTTTGCTCATTTATTCCTCCTTGTATTTACGCCTCCATTACTGCTGCAGGCGTGATCTGGCACGGGCCGAGGTTGAAAGATATTGCCATTGATTTCTGTGGGTGTTAAAGACCCCATGCAGGCCATGTTCATTGATTGGGCAGTTGTCATCCCTGTGTACAGGGGCTGTTCAGCTTCTTACTCAAGGAGGATTTGAAAAGTGGCTAAAGATGATCTGATAGGAGGTGGGGATGGGCTCATCCTCCCGGGGCTTACTTATGTTCTGGATTTCATCCCTGCAGCTGCCAGCTTCCACTTCATACCCTGTGCTGGCCTTGGGGCTTCTGCAGTCCTTCCACAAGCAGATTCAGCTCCCTCACCCAGCAGGTGAAAATGGATGTGTGTTTGAACCCCCTTCTTTGTTTTGGCAGCAGCAGATGACCAGTGCCAGCAGCACTGCAGGCAGGGAAGTTTGCAGAAACGTGACGTTCTGCAGGGTCTGAGGTGCTGTGGAAGGAAGCCCAGGGGCCTGCAGGCTAAAGGTGGCTGGAGAGCGGCTGTTGAGCGATTCATGTGCCAAGGAGAGTTGTTCACCTTATCTGGGATCCCAGCATGGATTGGGGCATGCTGAGCAGCAGGGTCACTGCTGTCACCATTGCTGCTCCATCAGTGGTTTGGAGTTGAACCCCTGTTTGTACTGATTTCTTCTTCCAGCATCCTCCTTTCTTTGTCAGAATATATCGCTGCCATGTTCCAGTATTTAAAGGGTGGCTGGAGAGAGGATGGAACTCCGTTTTTACAAGGAATCACATGGAAAAGACAAGGGGTAATGGGTACAGGTTACTCCCAGGGAGATTTAAATTGTAGAGAAGAGGATATTTTTTCACAATGAGATCATCCATTTGATTAATCTCCCCAGGGAAGTGATGGATTCCCCAACTTTGGAGACTTCTAAGATTTGTCTGGACAGGGTGCTAGGCCATCTTGTCTAGACCATGAAAGGTTGGACCAGATGATCCTTAAGGTCCCTTCCAACCTGGTATTCTTTGATTCCATGATATAATCAGTAGAGAGAACACTATAAAGCTCTATTACATCATAACATGCATACATGAGAAACGAAGCTCCTGAGTTCAGCACTAATTGTGTTATGTATTCAGAAGACACCTGTTGATCAGCACAGGCATGCACATCCCCATCCTGATCACTCTTCTTCTGGCCTCTGACTTCAACGCCGCAGTTGCTTCGGTGGTTTAAAGCCCCACCTCTGGAAATGAGCCATGCGCGGGACCTGCTCGGTGCCACCTTCCTTGTGCCGTGCCTTCCGAGCACTTGGAGGGTTTGATCTTTGTCTCCGTGTGCTCCGTTTGCTCATTGGAAAACATTTTCTGTGGCAGGGCTAGCCCTGTCCCGATTTTGAGATCTAAACGATGAAAACCTTGGTACAAGCTAATCTTCCTACTCTGGCCTCCATATGCCTGTGCTTGGCAACCCTGACGGGCTGTATCCCTGATTGAGCCTTCATTACGCCGTTAATGAGATGTGAAGAGCTTGTTGCAGCTAGAGCAGTAATACGAGACCACCAGCTGCTTTGAGTGCAGTTTTTTGATACCTGAAGTCTTGGGTATGAATTACAGATGACAGGATTTTCTTACTTGACTATGCATGTCACTCACACACAAGTACTGTGTGTGCATGTCTTCCTCCGAAATCTGAGTGCAGGTTTTTTCATGCAGGATCTTTGCATTTCATTAAAGGATAGGAATGCTATAAATTCGTTCCATATTCCTGCCGTGAGTAACTAGGAAGGTTAAGGGATGAAAACTAATCATCGAGTTTGGCTGAAAGATTTCCAAACAAATCTAGAGAGGGGTTTTGGAGAGAAACCTGCAGTTTGTTAGAGCCATCAGGGAGCTAAATTTGAGTGCAAGCATAAGCTGAATCATGTGAATACATTTTTATAGCATTTATGGACATTTTAGGAACATTCCAAAGGACTGGGTTATCGATATGGACACTCCTTACAGAAAAATTTGTGTGGTTTTTGTCAGAAGTGTTGGTGGAAAAGAACTGCCCCAGAGTAATGGGTGCTGGGGTTGGCAAAAGGTACTGGAAAGTGGGGTCAGATTCCTGAGCCAAGTGAAGAATAATCTTCTTTTAAACCTTACTTGGCCATGTCACCTGTGATTGAATGCCCTTAGTCCATGGCTGTCCTGTTACCTCCTGTTATCCCAGCTGTCTTAGGGGAGAAAGTCTCCTTTCCCATCTTCTTATTTTTTTGCTTCTTAAAATTCTGGTCTAGAATAGGAAATGTTTTTAAAACTTGAAAGCTTTTCCAGGGTTGAAATTTTTTTTTGCCTGCGTCATTCTGACTGCAGCGGGCAACGTGTCTTTTCTGTCTCGAATTTCTCCGATAAAAGCAATGGTGGAAAATGAGCTTTATTTTCAGTTTGAGTAGCGTAAAAGCCTTACATTGCTCTTTGATGAGTCTAACCAGCCGCTTAAGGCCTCATCCTCCCTTGCTTGAGGAGAGGAAAAAAAAAGGCAAAAAGGTGCTTTTTGCTCTCGCTGCTTCAGCTGGCTGCTGCCTGCAGGGTTTTTGTAGAAGGAGGCGGCAGCAGGGCTGTGTCTCCAGCTTGGAGACCTGTGGCCGGGGGGAAGAGGTTGCATGTGTGGAACAGGGGCTCTGATGTTTCCTTCTGTGTGTTGATAATTGACATGTATGTGCTGCGGCGTCGATCCTGCTTTTAGTGGAGCAAGGAGAAGCAGTCAGCCACAGCAGGGTTTTATGCATTGTTTTCCATTGTGCTGAGGGGAAGTCCAGGTCTGCTGTCACCTGCTCCAGCACAGCCGCTCCCCTGGGCCAACAGGAAGAAGAGGGGAAGCTCACCTCGGGATTTAGAAGTGGTCCTTTTCCCATACCTAAATAGTAGAATTGCAAAAAACAGGTGTTCCCCAAATACTAAGGGGGGGTTGTGTTTCGTGGTTGACTTAGATGCCCCGGCATTTGTAGGTACCAGTCTAAGGTTTTCCTTCTGTCGGGGCTTCTTTTCAAGGTTTTCTCCTCTCTCTACACTCCCTAGCATCTGAAAAGCTGCTGGTTCTCTGTGTGGGAGATACTTTCAGGGGCATTTATAATTGCTCCTGCCTTTCTGCAGGTCGTTTCTTGAGGAATCTATGGAAACATAACCATCTAAGGGATCATTGTCCTGCTCTTTAATCTTGGTGGGAATAGAATCATAGCATAGTTGGGGTTGGGAGGAAGCTTTAAAGGCTATCTAGTTCAACCACCCTGCAATGAGCAGGGACGTCTTCAACTATATCAGAGCCCCACCTACCCTGACCTTGAATGTTTCCAGGGATGGAATATCCACGCCTCTGGGCAACCCGTGCCCATGTTTTACCATGCTCAGCCTTGTAAACTGCAGATTAAAACAAGATTCAGGGAGGTGATGTTCGGAGGGATGACACAGACACCTACAGGCACTCAGGAAACCTGGCTAAAAAACCTCCCTGCTAGGATGAGAATTATATGATCCTTTTCTGCACCTGCCAGAACTGGAGCCCATTAACACTCTCAGTTATTTGGTTTGGTGGCCAGTTTGCAGGAGAAACGAACATTCGTGCCCTGCCCTTCTGCCAAAAAGGAAGAAAAGTCACCAAAAAAACTTAAACGAAAACTGGAATTGTTCTTTAGAGAACTGTGGAAAGTGAGATGTGTGGAGGCTACAGAGAGGATGTTAAATTCGCACAGAAAGCTGACTGCTGAGGACGATGTTATCTGAGCAATTCATCATGGTATCTGAAATGTCAGGAGTGGAGGCCTGGGTTCAGTTCAGGGAGTCTCCACGTTCTCAGTTGTTACTGAGAATAAAGACTTATTAACCCAGGTCAAGGAGCCACAAAACATGCCCTTGGAAGAAGGAAATACAGCATGGAGAGATTTGCAAGGCTTAGCTACTTTGGGTTTAACGCGATGGGTAATAAATCCCCATGTGGGTGCCGTGGTGGATCCCTACCCCTTGGGTTTGTCTGAAAAACCTAAAATAATCCTCCATTTAGTTCTTCATTTTCTTGTGATACAGGTTCAGCTGGTAAAGGCAGTACCTGAAAACTGAAAATCCACCGAAGTAACCCCTTTAAATGGAGTGCTGTTTCTGCAAGGTTTTAATGTCTTTGTGCAGCAGTTGTGTTGTTTTGCTTTTGTTCGGTAGCTTTGAATTTAGTTTGAAAAACTAATTCCTGTATCCTCTTAAGGATTAACTTCATCACACCCCTACACACTTCATCTGTGTTTGTTTGTTGGTCTTAAATCCGTGGGACTGTCACAGCAGGCGAGATGCACGGGCTGGCCTGTGACTTGTGTGGATGACCCTTGTAATTAGGGATTTCAGCTGTCGCACTACGGACTGGTGATGAAAACAGTCCTGAGTTTAGCCTTGTATAATTCTAGTTTGACATTTTTGGTTTGCTAAATGGTTTCATAACTAAAAGGGATGTATTATCCAATAGAGGAAGGATATTAATGTTGACACTGTTGGCAATTAAAAACAATTTTGGAAACTGAGTTTTACTACTCTCGATTGCTTTTGAAATAATTTGGTTTTCAGTGTTACTTTAGGGTTGGTTCATTTATTAGGTCTTTTTTTCTTGTGTGACAATGAGATAATTGCTATTTATTTTTTATCTTGCCAGCAATTATAATCAAAGCAACCAAATACAGAGTCTGCCTTGACCTGGAATCAGAGTGACCTGTCAACGTGAGACTACTGTAGTCTTCAGCTTTTCAATTTAATTTTATTTCATAGGCACTCACCAGAATGCATTCAGTAGGGCTGAAAAAATTGTGGTTAGAGGTTTCAGTGTTCATTAATTACAGTGGTGCAGAGCTGTAGAAACAGACAGATAAGAACAACTTTGGGTTGGCTATTAATAGCAAAAATTGTGATCTTTTATCTAGGGCTGGGTGGGCTGTGTTGGGCCAGTGTCCGAAGCGGCCAGAGGAGGGGATGCTGGCAGGCTGCCAAGGGAGGGGTAGCTGCAAATTAGGGGGAAATTGCAAAGAGTTGACTCGAGGGAGTTTCTGCAGCCAACTTTTGCTAAAAGGAAGCAGAAGGCATTTTATTTTTTAAGTTAGTCGTTTAAGATAAGGCTCAGCTTTCATATTGAAACGTCTGTGTACACCTAAGATTGTAGAAGTTGTTTTCTGTGATGAAAGAACTGGACATCTACAACTGTGTTGTAGGAATAATAAGGGAATGAATATGAAATGAGATTGAGTAAATAATGCTGTTAAGTACTACCTGGAAAGAAATTCAGAGCAAGGAACAAGGCTCTTGAGGCAGGTATAAATGCAGAAGCCAGAAGTAAACAGCTGTGCAGTGGCTGGAAGGATACCATTTTTCAGCAAATTCACCACGTAAATGCCATGTTTGATTTACTTATGGTGGGGAAGCCACTGTGTGCTCACAGACGGAAAGGAACTAAAAGAGCGCTCTGTGACCAAATCCTTAACACCAACGTAGGATCAAGGCAAATGACTTTAGTCACTGGACAGTGATTTTGGAAGTTATGCTTCATGGTCCTTATTAATTTCCTTGTAAAGGTGTAAAGGTGAAAAATACAAATCTACAATACCATCGAAGTCATGTATTGAAATGCCCCTATCAACATGAAATGGTGTCACCCGTGGAGGTATTTTTATTCTGGCAGTATTCTTCATTAAATAAAACGTACTTCAATGAGAACTTGCTTTTCCACGAAGTCCCTCTTTGCGCTTCCAAGCCAGAGTTTTTTGCGCTTAGCAGGAGCGTTGTGTTTGTGTCTCACAGCTCTGCAGCTGCTGCAGGACTAAGGCGAAGCTTCTGTGCCAAGTCCTTTCCCAAGAGCAAAGATAAAATCCTGGGTTTATGCTGCACTGTTTGGGTTTGGCCTCCAGTTTTAAGGTGGAGCAGGTATGTCAGGATGTGATGTTGTGGGTGCTGTTGGTTGAGGTTAAGAAGTGTCTTGCCTACCTGGTTCATCCCCCTCCTGTCTGCTGCCATCGGCCTCCCCCACCTGGGTCTGTCAAAAGTGTCACAGGCTCGTGCAGGCTTTTTTGGTAGTGGAGTTATTTTGATGGATGTGTGTTAGGGAATGATGCCTTGGCATGTACAGTGGCAGCTGAGAGGGAGGTGGTACCCCCTGCCATTGGAGAGGGCACAGGGCTGAGTCAGGAGTGCAGAAACCAGCTCCCCTGTTCGGCTGGGGTTGGAGCAGCACTTCAGAGCACGTCTTTGCAGCAGCAAAGAACGTGTATTTTGAAGGGTGAGCGTGTCATTCGTGCTTGTGCTGAGGTACCAGTGCTGGAAAGCTTTTACAATCCATCAGTGACCTGGGATGGGCAGTTTCAAATATGCTGTTGCCCAAGGTTGCTTTATAGTGCAGGGTCTTTGTAGAGAATAAGGTTGATGCTTGGAAGTTCAGCTCCAAAAATGCAACACTTCGAAATCTGGGAGCAGTGAAGAAGTTTGGTTTAACAAGGTAGGGAGGGAGTTCAAAAAGGTATGCTGAATTCTCTCCTGAAAAAGCCTCCTTTTAAATTTAAAGTTTATTGCTTTGTCTCGACTTTCAGAAAGCCTGCATGAAACTTCCTTGCCTTTGAAAGCTTGATAGAAACTCTTGAAGTACTTTGACTGAAACAGAAAATTTAATAGTGAGGCATTTTGAACACGGAATGATGTTTGTGGGCAAGTAATTTAAACAGGTAGTAATATGAAACAGTGTTGTACTTGAAAGGCTACAGCTGGTGTACACACACAAATGGGCAGGAATATCACTGGGAGCAATAAAATCTAGGGATGCTTCATACTGCTTTCATTGCAAACAATTTTTATGGTATGGCCTGTGAAGCAATTGAAATGCAGAGAGCTGGCACATCACTAGATTGATAATTCTTCTTCCCATTTACAGCTTATTCTCAGTACAGATGTCCCCAATTCTTTCTTTCTATCACATTCAAGTTTCTTGTCTGCTGCTATTTCATGCCTGCCTCAAACGTAGCATTTTTCAAAATTGTCCCTCCAATTTATTATTTTTCCCTCTTTAAAAGTTTATATCAGATGAAACCTAACTGCTAGTTTTTATCCCAGGGTTCACACCTAAATTTTTAACAAGCTTGTTTTTAAGATCAGTCTTCTTTGAGAGAGCACTTGGCTGATCCATCAATAATTATGTAGCAATAAAGCAACTGTGTAAAAATGGCACCTTTGTGCCGAACAGATTGGTTTGCAGAGCCACTGACAAAAGATGAATGTTTATTACAATTTACTGCTTTTGGTTCTGCAGATGTAATATAGCTATTTTCTTTTTGGCTTAAGTGTCACAAAACGTAATTTCCAATTGTGGAATGTTTATGGTAATAAGGATGTATAACCAGGGAGAGCCCAGACTGACTTTCAAATACCAACGTGAGTTTGCAATGTTGGTAATTTAGGAAAAAAAAAAGAACATTTTTTTTTAAATTTTCTTTTTATTATTTTTTGTTTTATTTCTTGTTTTATTTCCTTTGCTTAACAAATTTTTTAAGCAAGCACTAGGACAGAACACACAGGGAACCCTACAGAGTCGTTTAGTTACTCTTCTGAATTAATTGCTATTATATTAATTGTTGGTTCTTCAAAATTTGGCAAGCTTCCTCATTCTCCTTGCTGCATCCAAAGATTTCTACTGTTAATTTTACTACAACATGAAGAAAAATGTAATGTCTAAAATTAACATGACAGCTGGATATTGTTGTTCCCTTTCTTTTCTTTTTTCTTTTTCTTTTTTTTTTTAAAGTGTCAGCACAATTAAGGCTGTGATTTAGATGACTTGTAGTGTTCAAATCTGTCCTCTTCTTTCAGGCAAAACGCAGAATAACGTAGTCTGTAAGTTTTTGTGGCTGGTAAATGCACAGTCAGTTCGGTCAGCCAGGCTGGTTGGTTGCAGTGTCACCGCAGTGATGAAACCATCTCTTGGTAGCAGCTGAGAAACACCTTGAGAATTAAACTTTAGCGGGTGCAGATGTTGGGATCCCTTCCTCCGCAGCCTCCGGCACGGCCCCTGGGTGCTCCTTCACTGGATTTCCCCAGGCTGCTGCCGGGGCACGGATATCTTGGCACAGCCACGCTGGCTGCTTGTCAGTGGTGTCCGAGCTATAAGGTGCTTTCATCGACTTGCAAACCTCTTCTGGACAAAGACCAGAACTCCCTGTGAGACGTAGTGACTTGGCCTTATCTGGGGAGTGTTGTGCCCAGTTTGGAGGGAGAAGTGCACTAGGTCCTGCTCCCTGAGGGCCCAGCAGTGGCAGAGCTCCAGCTTCACCCCCTCGGTCCCTGCAGGCGATGGCAGAGCTGAGTTGTCCATGTGCCTGGTTTTCCTCAGCAGGAATGAGGAGCTGTTCCACAGACCAGTTTGCTGCCCCAGCCCTCAAGTCTTAGTGGCAGTTTGTGGATACGTCAGCAAACACTTTCAACCCACGTCATTCATTTCAGTTGGCATTCACGGACAGTAATGTTCCTTTGCTTGGCTTTGTTTTAGCATTTAATTATTTTTATGTTGGTTTTGATGGCGTGAAGGGAATTGCATGAGAATGGTTTGTCTGGACTTTAGTATTCTCTGCTTTATCTTGCTAGTAGGATTCAAAATCTTACTCCTTCAGGAGAGAGGGATTCTGTGCACCTTGCAAGCTCTTCCCTCATCAGTCCCTTCTGTCAGCCCATTATCCCGGGCTTATTTCACTTCACAGTTAATGATGCTGAAGTCTGCTGTGGAAAGTGTTTACCCAGTTAAAACTAGCATAAGGAGCAATACATCTCTTCTTATCTAAAGAAGTAAAGGAAAAGAAATAAAATATAAATAAACATCTATTCTATAAAAAGGACAGTAGGTCTGAGTTTTAAATCATGATCTGGTGGGCTGCGTTTCATTTTGTAATGACATACTAAAAAGTTATCCAGAGCTTATTTTCAGAAGATAGCTTTGGTTTAGTTAATTCAAAATAAAGTTTCCCAATTTCAGAGAAGTCAATATTACATGTGGTGCTGAATGTGTTTAAGTGAATTGGTACATGAAATGCACATCCCTGTCTCCCAGTGGGCTGGGGACACATAGCCATGTTTCTGAGAACTGGTGCCATGATACAGTATGTTATGGTGAACCTAGATTAAGGCCCCTGGGAAAGCATCCTTATTCAGTTAATTAAAGAAAAACAACTTTGATAGTGGGCCATATGCTGTACCATAAAATGGGTGCATGGCAGAAAGAGCCATGAATCCTTTCAGTGTATGTGAGACCGAGCCATGATTTGTGACTTTGTTCTTGCCTCTGCAATACCGTGTTAAATCTCTGTATTTAAATAAAGAGTTAATTGCATGTGGATATGGGACCTTATATTTTCCAGTGCACTACTTCAAATGCTTACTTGGTTTTCAGGAGTTACTAAAATCTTTCCAAAGTCATAATTTCACTTTGCATCTAATCAACATTTAAGCAGAGTCCTTTGAGTGCTTGTAACCTGGAGAAGACGGGCAGATTGGGGAGAAACTGTAAACTCAGCAGTGCATAACTTAGCTAAAATGACATATGAAGTATAGTCCTGTTAGTATCTAAACTTTATATACAAGTCAGATGTTGAGATTAATCATAAGGACAGGTTGCACAAGCAGATGGCTGGCCTTTTTGATAGCCATTAGCTTGAAAGGCTGGCTTTGAAACTGGCTCTCTTCTCTGTAGGTGAATTGTGCTGCAGGGCTTTGTTGGGAAAAGGTTATTTCTCCAGCTCCACCTAAACCCCCTGTGCACAGAAGTGCTGTATTCCACCATTCCTGGAGAATAAGACAAATTATTCTCCACAGCTTTTTTTCTTTTGGAGAGTTGTGGTGTCAGAGGGCATTCCAGTGCTGTAATGATGATCTCAGGCATATGGAGTACACATGCTAATTGTGCTGTGCTTACGGATCAGTCTGTCCAAATGCCAAGGCTTCGGGGCCTCAGAGGTGCTGTGGGCAAAATGTTAAAATCCTTCTCCACTTTCTACTCTGCATCTGGGAGAAGGTTCATTGCAGTCCCTAAAACATCAGGGAAGAGGAGGAGGAGGAGGTGGAAGACAGAGTCCACCCACATCCTCTCCAGGAATTTCCTGTGGTACCTGTGCTGCCTACAGCAGCTTGTGCTGCAGTTTTGCCAGGTGACCAGGGAAGTTTGCCATGCTCCACTGGCACCTGGAGCCACCCAAGCAATGCCTATATTTTGGATTGCAGAGATCCTTTTATGCCTCACATATGTATGCCTAAATGGACACAAAACTGCCTTGGTCCCTGGGGCAGGGCTCCTGCAAGAGCTCTGTTTGGGTCCAGGGCAAGACAGAGAAGTGCTTTATCCACCTATGTGTTTCTCACCACTGGTATGGTCAGAGACAAAAAGATGGCACTTCATCTAACAAGAAATTGCTCAGTCTCCATGATTTTTATTTAAAAGCATGGTCTGTGCTGGCTGCAGACATCTGTTGCATAATGGTCTGATGCTCTGAACACAGATCTGCCTTTCTGTAGCTGCCTTCTTTTAAGAATTCAAAACAAGTATCTCCTAGTTCCAGGTTTGTAAACTCCAACTGGTGATCCTGATCACCAAACCAGTCAGGATCTTATGTGTCATCTCTCTCTGCCTCATGCCTCTGATAGTCCTGGTGGTGTGAAACCCTGCCTGATACCTGCTCTGAGTCCATCCCCCATCCATCTCAGAGGCTTTTCTTTTGGGTCAGGTTCCCACCTACCTGCTTTGTTTTCAAAGCTTTTGCTTTTAACAGGGGGGCTTTCTGCTCTTGCCTGTTATTCTAATATAATAATAACAAATAATAAACTTTTAGTTTCTCTTCCCTCTCCCCATGTCTGTAATTCCCCACTTGCTATTTCTCATTAGCAACGAAGGAAGGAAGAAGCTGGGTAACAAAATGAGAAATTTCTTACCTGGTAATTTTCTTTCAGTTAACAGCTTCTCACCATCCAGCCCACCTGGACAGTCTGGTAAATACCCAGGGTACATATTGATTTTTTTCCTCTAAATAAAGACTCAGGTATATAATTTCATACACTGTATCGTGATGTGGTTTTAATGCTAATAATTGTCTGCTGAAGCATTTCTGTAGTCCAGGTGGCTTCTGCTGGCTGGTGCTGAGCTTGTCACCAGATCTGCCACAGACCAGCTCTGAACTTCAGAGGAGGGGGTCAGCCCAGCTTTACTGAGAGGTGGTAAGGGTGTCTAGGAGAAAGTTTTAAGTGGAAAGTTCATCTCATTCCACTTACTTGCTCACCTGGGTGAGATACTTTCATAGATGATTTTTAACGTGGAGCAGCTCTTTGATCCAGGCCATGGTGGTGGAAGGAAGAGACTGTTGCTTTAATGGGAGAGGTGACACAGGCCAAGTTAACAGGGATGTGAATCTGTGACCTCTGAATGCACAGCACTGCCCCCCATGTGCCTGTGCCCCAGGTGGGGAGCTGGGTATGGGAGTGTGGTAACTCTGACGTGGCAAGAGACCTGTCAGAGTTAGGCTGGGCTCTGGTTTGCATTTCCTTGTGACAGTTCAACTGTTTGTGCTTCTGCTAAATTGCTCTAATTTTTGGGCCATCATCTGAGCCAACCATGACTTTTCAGTGGTGTCCTAGGAATGTAAGTTAACTTTGCTTTTGAGTTCCAGTCAGTCAAATTAGCCTTAAAATGTTGTATTTCCAGCCTCCTTATTTTTTTCCTCTGTCTTTTTAGCTTAAAAACTGTCTGTGTATATATCATAGTGTCACAGAATCATGGAGTGCTTTGGGTTTGAAGGGAACCTTGAAGATCCTCTAGTTCCAAATCCCCGGACATGGGCTGGGATGCCACCCACCAGATTAGGTTGTCTGTGTTATGTATTTATATGGCTGTATACATTTAAAAATTTTCCCTAGTGGGACAGAAATGGATTCACAGTTTAAAAAACATAGATAAAAATAATCCAAGCAAAATTCTTGGGTTTGCTTTTAAGTTCTCTATTGTGCAGAGCTCACCATTGTGTGGTGTGGGGTACAGGAATAGATTTACTTCTCAGTAAAACATATGTCCTCGTGCTGGGCTGGCTGAGTGCTGGCCAGGCAAAGACCCTGGGCTTGCAGGGACAGACAGCAGAGCATTTAGTGCCCACGGCAAGACCTGGCTGCTTCACCGGCGAGCTGCAGAAATGATGCTTCAGCACTTAAACATTAAGCCAGCTGTTCCCTGTACTGCTGGCTCGGGTGTAAAGTGCTCTTGCTGTTTTACATAGTGGCCTGGCAGTATGGGGAAAGTGAGCTGGAGTGGGATCTGAGCCTGGCTGCTTTTGCTGTCGGCTCTCCAGGGTGTTGGACGGCCCTCGCCCTCTGCAAGAGATAACGGCAGCGCTCTGCCCTTGTGGGGTTTGGAGAGGGGAACTGATTAAGATGCTGATCAGTTCTTCTCCTTGGCCTCTCCCTTTATATAAACTGTTACTCTTGGATCCCCCTGCACAGATTTTAAAAAATGCAGAAAATACAGTCCAGAAGGCACCAAAAAGAACGAAGGGTGGGGGAAGGGAAAGAGGGAGAAAAGATGCCAAGAACAGCATAAAAGGCAGAAGAGGAAAATGCAGCAGGGAAGTGGTGATCGGCTGGAAAAGAGCAATGAGTAGGAGAAGTCTGACTTTGTAGTCTCCATTTTAAAAAGTTTTAGGTCCATAACTGCTCAGGCAGGAGGGGCTGAGATGTGAGTGTGTGGCACCTTTGGCAGGAGCACTGTGGTCAGTCTCAGCATTCCCAGATGCAGAAATCACAAGATGGAGAAGACTTGTATCTCTGCCCGGGAGCTTGTACCACTTCTGGGCTTTGGTGCTGAAAAATGGCACTTGGGGTAGTTAGTTAGTATGTTTCTGGGTGAGTATTGGTCAGTTGATCCTTGATAGTCACTAGTTTCATCATTAAAAAGTATCTTTTTTGATCTTGTTCAGAGGAGCTTCCCTCTCACCCCTCATGGCAGCGGGGTTGTGAGCTCAGAAAAGAACGACAAGCTGCATCAAGTACGTTGCATAAATCATGCTCCTTTTCATTGTTTTCCAAAGGTGTTTGTGGGACACAAACGTTATTCTAGAAGAGGAACCTCTTCTGCTCGTTTTCAGGGCAGTGTCAAGGTGTTCTTCAGTTCAAAAGCTGAATGTACAGCTGTATTTATTTTGGGAGGTTGAAAGGGTTTTTTTCTTAAGGGCTTTTTATATTGCTGTGTAGTTCAGTGACCATGAGCTTACCTTTTAAAAAAAAAACTTTTCAGAATCAGAAAGGTTTTCTTTATTGCTGGACTGTTTTTGTACTACCTGCTTTAAGAATATACATATTGCAGGGAGGATTTCTGGAAAGAATGGAGAGATTAACTGTTTTTCTGATGCTTTAAGTTAACAAGTTTCCATGTCTGTTAGATGAGTGGTCTAAAGGTATAACATTTAACTGGATATGAAATATGTGGATGTGGTTAGGTTAGGTCCTCTGTGGGCTGTGAGGTGAAACAATGGCATTTGTTTCATATGGATGTGCTCTCAGGAAAGCAGCAGCGTTGGTGGTTTGGGGGTATTTTTTCCGAAGTGGAAATTTAATTTATAAAAAATACGTTCAGTATCTAATAAAAGTTTTGTGAGACGATTGACTGCAGGAAAACCTTTTCTCATAATTCATTCCCATGTATCATTAAGCACACAAATTTGAAATTCTGTTCCTGTGACGGGGTAATTGTTCTGCGACTGCCGTACAGCGGCGGCTGATGCAGGAGGGCTGTCGGGTGTCTGTCAGCTGCTGCAGGACACACGTAGCACCTGGAGCTTGAGTCTCAGTGTGAGGAAATAGGCTCAGGCACTTAATAATGATGGGCTCTTAGTTCTGCACCATGTTAAGGCCTGATCTTTTAGGAAAATCTCCTTCTGCGCACAGCTACAGGGATGAGCCCAGTGCAGTGAGTGCAAACCAGCTGGGGCTGCTCCCAGCTCTTAATTTGCTTTGCTTTGTGAGAGGGTCCTGTTTTCCGTAGACAGGAGTGAGGAAATAGCTGATGAACTTGTACATCCCTGCCATCCCTAACCTTGCACAGCCACAATAGTAGAGTATGTGGAATTTCTTTGTTTTCGTTAAATCGTGCCTTTTTCCTCTCTGCCCTTCATTTGCACCCATTTGGGCTTTGTCTCTCTGGACTTTTTATAGCCCAAGTATGAGGAGCTGGCCAGTAGGCACTTTGCAGAGCCAGGGCTGTGTGCCCTGGCACTGCCAGGCAGCCCGGCGCCGGCCGGCAATGCTTCCCACCATCCCTCGTCAGCAGGAATGAATGTTTCTGGGAAGACGGGGCCTCGCTCTGCATGGTGTGGTGTGTTTGCTTTCTCTGAGGAACTAGCAGGCTGGAAACTTGGCTTTGGCTGGAGAGGACCCCTTAACCTTGTCTTGGCAGAAGGAAATAATAAAGTGACAGACTTCATTTATCTTTATGCTATATGTGTGGCCTCATGTGCTCCGCACACCATCAGACTAAATCCTGGTGTCGATTTGGCACTTTGAAGGAGTAGGCTGTAATTTTCAAGGTGGCTTCAGGTACAATAAAATAAAAACTATTTTCACTTAAATACGAGCATACACGTCATGTGTTTTCTGACCTGATTTCGTCAGTAAGTGCAATCAGTTTTGCCATGTCCTTTACGTGTTGTTTTTGTGGAATACTTTTGCTGTGACGGCACACTATGATACTGCCAAAGGTAAGCGGGGGGAACGGGAGCCCTCGGCAGCCATGGGATGCATGCTGTGGGATGGGAGCATGGCAGGGAGGGCTGGCATTGCACAAAGAAGTGCCTTATCCAGAGCAGTGAGGTTGGCAGCAGCTTGAAACTGCCAAGGTAACCTCCCAGCCTGCTCCAGAGGGAGGCTCCTAGCCCCATATCAATAAAACTCGCAGTGTTACCTGCTCCTAGAGCCCCACAGACTGTGCTTGATGCATGTTGTGTTCATTTGCACACCATCGATCCTTGTACTTCATCCTGCACTGCTGCTGCTGCTGCAGCTTTTTCACATCCATTTCTCTTCCCTGCCCGATCTCTACAGCACTTCGTCTCCCCGGCGCCGCTGCCGCTCCCGTCCCAGTTACCCACTTTTAATGACTATTCTCTTCACGCCCCTCAGTAAATCAGTTATCTTCCCTTCCAGATGGGTTCGTGTCCCCTCTGATCAGCTAATCAATTATATTCTGGCACAGTTGTGCAGTGCCTTTTTTGATGCTATGCTACCGCCTTCCTTCCCAGCAACAAGGCTGGTGAAGGGACTTGAACACAAGTCCTGTGAGGAGAGGCTGAGGGAGCTGGGGTTGTTTAGCCTGGAAGAGAAGAGGCTCAGGGGAGACCTTACCACTCTCTGCAACTACCTGAAAGGAGGTCGTAGCCGGGTGGGAGTTGGTCTCTTCAGGCAACTGTCAGTAAAACAAGAGGGCGTGGTCTTAAGCTTTGCCAGGGGAAGTTCAGGTTGGATATTAGGAAGAAATATTTTACAGAGAGAATAATCAGGCGTTGGAATGGGCTGCCCAGGGAGGTGGTGGGTTCTCCGTCCCTGGAGGTTTTTAAGATGAGACTGGATGTGGCACTTAGTGCCATGGTCTAGTAACCACGGCAGTGTTGGA
Organism: Myiotriccus ornatus; assembly: GCA_036023395.1. Taxonomy (NCBI): domain Eukaryota; kingdom Metazoa; phylum Chordata; class Aves; order Passeriformes; family Tyrannidae; genus Myiotriccus; species Myiotriccus ornatus. The sequence continues at coordinate 57,045,535 of JAYRBT010000177.1, read as the reverse complement.
TCAAGGGTTGGACTTGATGATCTTGGAAGTCTTTTCCAACCCGTCTGATTCTATGATTCTATGATTCCCTTCACACTCCTTGCAGTTTCCAAAGTGGCACAGGCACTGCTCATCAGTTTGGGCTGCTAAAGTGTTTTTGCCCCATCGGGTCCCTCTGAGGATCTGCAGGAGCTTTCTGTGGCTCCTATTGGGTTTAATCCCTCTCAGAAGAGCAGCAGTCAATCTCACTGTTTCTGATGCCCTTGCTGCTTAAGTATTTTTGTAGCTGAAAAAGCATGTCCCAACTCTTTTCAGGGTTTGTTGTGCTCTAGCCCCAAAGTGTTCCTTAAATACTGGCAGTACTTAGCATCTGGTGTTGTGCTGAATAGGTGGAAGGGTTCTTTGTTTCAACTCCTTTGGCTGTGAAATGGTGTAATGAAGGGCATATTTGCTGCATGGGACCAGAGCACCAAGTGCCTTCTATTATATCTGCTCTGGAGGATTTCCTGGGAAGTGTTCAACCTCCATTTCTGTCTGTAAGGAAATCCTCTTATCTGGGCAGAGCAATAAATAGTACTGCCTCCTGTAATAGAAACAGAAAAACACATTCTTCATTTGACTCTTTTTAAAAATGTGCGGTTTAAAATATATCGGCTGGAATGATTCTTCTGTAATAAATCCCTATAATAGTGTGCTGTGTACACATTTAACTAGCTGCACAGAGGTAGGGAGAGGGGGAGACGGTGTGTTAAAAGAGGGTTTAGTGTGCATTTAGTAATGACAAGAACAGTAAATAATCCTACAGGTTTACAAACCTAATCCCTAGTGTCTGATTGTAGCCCTCGCATCTACTGGAGTCGCTTGGAAAGACATTAAAAGGCTGCAAAGAGAGGGCTTGGGGTGGGAGTTTATTTTTAAATATTTGGGGAGCTGGCTGGGGTGATTGATGGTTTTCAGTGTTACGAATGTAGCTGATTCAGTGCCTTGATGGAAAGCTCTAGAAATGCCCATCCTCCTCCGCTTGCTGCAGAGATGTGAGGTGATGATGGAGTATGCTGGTCCTCGCTGTCTTGCTTTGCACTCTTCCTGATGACCCCTTCATTTAGCAGCTGGATTTGTAGGGGAGGGTGGGAGTGTTGTTGTTTTTAATGCCCAACTTATTTTTTGCCTGTGCCCTGCAGTAAAGTGGTTGTTTTCCTTAACAGAAGAAATCCGTGATGTCTCAAAGCTGTGCCACGTGATGCTGCTGCTTTTAAATAAGCTTTTAAGAGGCTGGACCAGATGTTGGCCACATCTGTGTTTTCATTTCGTCGAACATTTCATTTCGACCCTTTTATTAAAAGAGAAAATGATCATTTTGAAATTGTTTTGAGAAGTTTAGCAGCTGGGAAGATTTTTCTGGTATATAAAAAAGCAAGGGGTTTAGTTTCCATGCCCTGCAGTGAGCGGGTATAGCATCAAGCAGACGGATATTTGTGACAGGTAGGGTCTACTGTTGGAAACGATTGCCATGGAAATTTTCCTATCAAAATGGATGTGTTCTGTTTTGAATTGGTGTTCTGTAGCAAAACAATTTTTTTTTTCTCAGTTAAAGCATTAAACTAGGGATTTGAAAGCATGTTCTCTTCTGAAAAACCCATTTAATGAATGCCTATCACTTTGGCAGGAGAAAGGACAACTTGCAGGCAGAGGGATATCCTGCAATTACTCCCTCCACTGCTGTTATGGGGTCTAAGAAATGCTTATTACATATAACTTTTGGATTCTTCTCTGCAATTTACCAGTTGGAGAATGAGTTTTCCATCCCTGTTGCTAATTGATGCAACGAGAAAAACTGGCACCTAATTCGCTAACAAGTTATATTTGAAATGACAAGTGAAATTGTTCATGGTGCCTGAAATGACATCATTTTCAGTCTGGCATGTTAGGGCTGTGTAAGGGAACAGACACCTACTGTACTGTGACATATTAAATTTTAAACCTCTGGTCCAAAAATACAGCAGGGTATAGGAAGAGCAAGGTGTATAATGATGAAAAGCAGTAGCAGCTTGATTTCAGTGGGATATATGAGATGCTTTGGCAGTTTTTATAACAAATAACATTGGGATCAATTTTATGTGAACTTGAGCAGTGAGTTGAGTAGTTCTGTCACCACTTCCAAATTTTGGTTTTCTAACCTATGATTTTCAGAACTTAGTAATGATTTTCAAGTTTGGCTTCCTTTTCCTTTGTCCTGATTTCCAAGCTTTTGCAGAGTGTGTGGACAGCTTAGTTTACCTGGTGCAATGAATATGGAAGAAAAATAAATCCTGTAATTGTGCAGGTAAACCAAACTGAAAATTGGGATCTCAGCTCCGGCAGGAGAGGCGTGCAGTGCTATTTTCCAGAATGCCCTGCACTCCTGTGGGTGACTCCTCTCCACGCTTTGCATGATTATGCTTTTCTAAAAAAATTCCAGTGAATTACATTAAAAGGTGGCAAACCACAGGGATGTATGTTGTCACCTTGCTTTTCCTCTCTGTCCTTCAGCCACGGAGTGCTTGGCCATGTCCTGTGGTTGCATCCCAGCCTGGCTGGTAGTGGGGTGCCTGCACGAGGAGCTGCTGGCACTGCTGCAGAAAATTCTGCTCTTACTGCACTATATAGAGATCAGACCAGAAGAAAAGCATATGTACTGATCAATTATATAGTTATTATAAAATCTTTTACACTTTTAAGGTATTTTGGGGGAAAAAGGTTTTAAAGTAAATCTGGTGCCTGGGACTAATGTGCAATTAATTTCTAAATGTAACAGCAATGAAAAATGTTCCTTTAGGCCTTTTTGGTCATATTAGCACCACATTATCTGAATTGGTAAAACTGGTATTGCATTTATGAGACAGTCTCAGGAAAAAACCAAAGGATAGTGTTATGGAGGGCTGGAGCACCTTTCCTGTAATAAAAAGCTGACAGAATTGAGATTGTTCAGCCTGGAGAGGAGAAGGCTTCAGGTGAGCTAAATGTGGCCTCCCTGTACCTAAAGAGGCTACAAGAGAGCTGGAGAGGGACTTTTTACAAGGGCGTGGAGTGACAGGACAGTGGGGCATGGCTTTAAACTGATAGAGGTTTGAGATTGGATATTAGAAAGAAATTCTTTACTTTAAAGGTAGTGAGACACTGAAAAAGATTGCCCAAAGGAGCTGTGGATGCCCCATCCCTGGAAGTGTTTAAGGCCAGGCTGGATGGGGCTTTGAGCAGCCTGGTCTAGTGGAAAGTGTCCCTGCCCATGGCAAGGGTTTGGAATAAGATGTTCTTAAAGGTCCCTTCCAACCCAAACCATTCTATGATTTTATCATTCCGTGATTCTATGCTGTTCCTTGTGACATGGCTTTTTTTTGGAGGTAAAACCCATTTTTCTGAAGACTTGGTGTGGAAACTGTAAAACTTTCTGTTGATTGTTTAAGGTGGATTTTGAAAAGACATTTGTAAGTGCTCGATGTCTCATACCAGTTGCTGTCTGTTGAGCTGAGCATCCAGACCCTTTGTACCACTTCAGCAAGCTCAGCCTCTATCCCTAACCTGGTGTTTTGGTTGGATTCACAGCACTGTGATTTTATGTAATTCAGGCAACTGGTTTAAACTCCTGAGTTTTGCCAAGCAGAGCATCGTTTGCATCTTCTGTGCTTGTAATTCCAGCCTTTGCTTGTTTTACCATTTGGTTGCCATAAGCTGCTGTTGGATCAAAGAACTGCTGCTGCCATCCACCTCTGTAGGTCCAGAGCTGTGCAGGAGCACCAGGCTGGGGAATCAAACCATTCAGAGGTCTTGGTTTGTGGGAAGACACATCACCAGTACTGGGGAGTGGGAATTGTGAAGATGCCAAGCTGCTCCGCACCATTTTGGTTTTAATTTGTTATTTCAGATTGTTGAAACTTTATTTGTTTACCTTTTTTTTCTGCAAGTAAACTGGTTAGGTCATCTCTTGTTTGATCTTTATTAGATGTCATGTAGATGACCAAGAAGATTGCTTCATTCCCCAGCATAAGTCTTTGTTGAATACTTTGTTTTCTTCTCTACCTGGATACATTAATAGCATATTACTACAGTACTTTAATGTGATGTGGAAAATCAGGTTTTGCCGCTGTACATTGTGCCAGTCCCAAATTAGGCCTCAGTTCTGTGCTGTTATGCTTTTTAGTGGACAGAATATTTAAAAATTTGTTTTCAGAAGAAGTCTTAATAGCTACCAAACTAGCAAAATTGCAGTGACATTGTAATTACAGAAAGTGGAGAAGAAAGCCATCACGTGACTGTCGGCATGATGTGTTATTCACTGGTCAGTGCTGCTTCCCTGAAAACAGAAGATATTTTCTAAGTCATAATTTACAGGCAAATTACTGATCTATAGGCTCTGATAGAGAATTCTTGTTATGTTGAAATAAAAAAAAAGGCCATCTATTAAAATGGTTTCCCCAGCTTCCTGCTAAATGTTTGTAGCCATAAATTAAAATGAGGGGAAAAAAGATGACTGGAAGTCTCTGACAGATTTTTAGAACTGAAGACGACTGTGCTGATTCCTGAATTTTAAATTAATTCAGTGTGGTGAGTTTTTGCTTGCGTGTACCTTCATGCTGACATTAAACCTCCTGGATGAAGGTGGAAGGATGCAGATCTCTGAAGGACAGTCCTGAAATGTTACATTACTGCGGAACTGGAGTTGGGATGGATTTTGAGCAAACATGTGACTGATTAAAATGTGTTCTTTTCTGTAGGTGAGAATACGGGAGATGGCGAATTAGATCTGAGTGGGATCGACGACAGTGAAATAGATCGGGTAAGGTGCCCTCTTATCCCGAGTGTCTCTGCATCTGGATATCTGGGAAACACCAAATGGTTCTTGCCTGGCCTATCGTCTCCCCTCAACTCCCTCTTCTCTCTGATCCATAGAGAGGTTTGAGCAATTTCAGTGGTCGGAGAGCAAACCTGATGTTTGCGCAAACGCGCGAATTTCCTTGTTCCTTGCCCGAGTTACATATATACACATGTATCAGACTGCTGCTGCTGCTTGCTCTTAGCATGCTGGAATAATTAAGTTTTAGAATGTCTTTTATTCTAAAGGAGGACTTTTAAAAGTTTGGCAGAGCTCTCAATTCATTATTTAATTAGATATATTTAATGTGATTATTTAATAAGATTTATTCAGCATAGGAGGCTGCCATGGAAACCAAACTGTAAAACCAGAATGTACAGGTTCTGTGTCCTTCCAAAGATTTCTGTAATGTTTTCTGGATATATTATTATTTGTGTGGCAGCAAAAAACGCCCTTTACCATATAGCCTGAGCAGGGCAGACAGATGACGGTGGAAAATGGCTTGCTGGAGGCCACAGAGCAGGTCAGTGCTTGGACACATGACGGTCCAGCTCTCCTTATGCTGAGCCTGA
>JAYRBT010000177.1:56954951-57034667 GCA_036023395.1 Myiotriccus ornatus | reverse complement strand
TGTTAAACTCCTTGGAAAATCATGCCATAAATATTTAATTTAACAGTGGTGCAACTTGAAAAGGTTTCTAAATAAATACAAATCAGTATTTTCCAAAAGCAGCTAATAAAACGTGTTTATTTTTCCTCTTGAGAGCCTAAAGTATGTCCTTAAGATGCATAACAAGGTTTCCTGATGATGATTAGCAGATCTCGGATACAATGAATTTTGCAGCAGAACACTTCAGAGGAGGTTGAGGATATATACAGATAAGTGAGTTAAGCAGATTTTGCACTCCTGAAGTAGGCAGTGTTCATGCTTAAATGTTATCAAGGACTTGGCAAACATTAGTTTGGGGTTTTTCTACAATTAAAGATTTATGACATACTTTTGATTTTTTTGCTAGTAGTCTAAATGCCATGCCTTTTAAATGGCATGCATAAATTTGTGTGTTCTGCGTTGTTATATGCTGAGCTTTCATCCCCTTTGTTCAGCATTGCTCCTCTGAGAGGTTAATGGCTAAATACTTTCCCAGGGATACAAAAATCATGGTAATTTATATGCAATTAATAATAATAAAACCCCTGAACACTGATCATTAGAATAATGAGTGAAGTACATGGTGTATCTTTTTCCACGAGGCATTTGCAGAGAAAAAAAATCACATGGTTTGGGTTGGAAGGGACCTTAAAGATCATCTCTAGTTCTGGCATGTAGTGTTTTACAGTCCTGCATGTTTGTCTTTATGTATCTTAAATATTTAGTAAGCTGCATTGACTGCAGTAGCACCATATGAATACCCAGGCTTTGAGCTGGTCAAACATTCAGTTTATCAGAGTTGTAGTCAGATTTTAAGAAGTTCTTGTTTCGGTCCTGATCCCAGTTAGAAGGTGCCAGTACGAGGAGTACCAAGTTACAGGATAGGAAAAGAATACTCACTCTTGATGATGAAAGCAGCTCTTCTGTAAAGGTATAAAATTAGGAAAGTGTATTATTTTATATAGAGAGATCAATAAGTATCTTTATTACTTTCTATTTGCAAACCATTTTACATGCCACATGTCCAGGTTTGGACTGATGATGCAGTCAAGTTTGTCACCTGTCTTAGAATCATCTTCATATGCAGTGTGTAGCACCCTGGAAATAGGAAGTTCATCTTCATGTCCATCTTCCTAATTTCCCCTTGCTATAAAATACTCTATGTTGTTACTTCCACACAGAGGACTTTAGGTATCCCTAAAAAAATGGTTCTCAACCAGACATGGTGAAATATCTGGGTGGTTTTTCTTTTTTTAATGTAACATAAAGTAGCAGTTACAGTGTTCATCAGTTAAAATACTGGAAAAGCATTTGTTTCCTGATGTGATAATGATAAACAATTTTCACAGTCTTGTAAAAAGTTGTTGATTTGCAAGAAATTTATAAAGAGCTGGAATGCCAGGCATGGTCCCAGGAGCAAACTTAAACTGGATAAGTCTTTCAGTTAGTGACCCTTTCATTAGAGCTTTGTTGCTACTATAATCATTTAATGATTATGCAGATTACAAAGGCGACGTAGTTTTATCTATGTCTTACTTCATTAAAAAATCCTAATTTTGAAATCTAAGAAATGTTCGGTATTTTCTGCAATTTTGTTGGGAAGTTACTTGCAAATAATTCTTCCAAAGATCATGCAGGTTTCTTCTGTTTAGGTGGGTGGATATTATGGACATCGGTATTTTCAGAAGCAAACTGGGGTTTTGACATTGAACTTTTTGAGCTTTAGAAAAAGCTGTGCTTTCCTCAGACACGTCTCTCAGAATTATACTGGGTCTGTACTTATTTTATCTGTCAAGATGGCAGAAGACTAGTAATGACAATGTAAGTAATTTTAGGAAATTTTATGTTGTGTAAATGTATTTCATTCCATTTCTTAATGCATTTTTGCTCCAGTGAGTGTCACGACTGGTGCTTCATACGCAAAAGCCTTTCAATTCTCAGTGTGTTGAAGATGTGGCACACTGTATGTTACTATAATAGATGTTTCAACTCTGATTTCAATTACTAGTTGCACAGTTTATCTTCACTAATGTCTTCTGTGCATATGAAGCAAAAGAATAATATGTTGAACTCTGAGGAAAGAACAATAGCCACTTCAAGCTACTTAAAATCTGAGCTACAATTAGAGCTGTGCCATGCACTGGAGCACTTCAAGTTCAATAAAAAGGATTTTTAGAACTGGAAGCTTTTGGTTGGAAGCTTAATAATTTATTTTATATTTACTTGAGCTGAATCTTACAACATTTCATGTAAAGTGAAATGTGTTGTACCAAGAAAATGGGGGAACAAGAAAGCTTTCAAGTCACTACTTTTAAGAAATTTTAAGCCTGTTTCTTGCTATGTGCTTGAAATTGGTAACGATATCAGAAAAGACAGGGTCTATTATCAGGGGGCTAAATGTGTCAGGTTAATCTCCTGAAGAATTTGCCTTGGAAGAAATGAAGCAGGACTGTGAAGCACAATGGAATCTGCTGTAATGAAACGAGATTGTTCTGAATGGAACCGTATGAATATATAATAGCCAACCAAATCATGCCTGCTATAAGTATGAAAAAAAACCCTTGGAAGAGATCTCAGTTCTGATTAGATTTGGAAATTCACCTCCAGAATCTCTCCATGGTCTCCTTTTTATTGACTGGCTTTCCATTTTGCTAATACACGTTGGCGCACGACTCCACCGGTGCTTTAGAGCCGTGGGATCTGGGCCTTGGGAGCTGTTTGCCTTCAGTACCTTCAGGGACTTGTTCTGCTGCTGAAGTTCCTGCCACAGGATGCACTTTTTCATTTAACATCTACTCCAGCTACATTTTTGTTGACTTTTCAAATGGGTGTCACAACTCAAAAAATGCCCTTTTTTATTAGGGAGAACGTATGTGATGCTTTTCTACAGCCTAGCACTCGGCATCTCCTTTACCCTGATAAGTTACTTGCTGCTTTGTTGGCTCTAACCGGAATGACATTTCCCTGGAGGGGAAAATAAGGGCAGAAGTCTAATTTTGGTGCTTTGGAGGAGCCTGACAGTGCCATGCTGCCGAGGGAACCTGGGGAAGCAGTAAGGGGCCTTCAGCTGGCTCCCCCAGCTTCCATCCTTGTTCATAATTGGCCCTTCCTGGTGTCCAGGATACTCTGCAAGGCAGGAGGTTGTTTTGATGTCATTGGCTTTGCCTGATTAGTTTTGGTGACAGTGCAGGAGGAAGGGGACATAATCCAACACAAATTTCAGTATTATTAGTTTGTTTCGTATTATGAGAGTGGTGTTTGTGGAGGGGAGGAGCATCAGCTCATGTTTTCCACATTACTCAGGTCAGTCCAAAACAGCGCTAAACAAAGCTCAGCTTGAATAATCTAAGGGATTCCTGGGTGTCTTAAAAACCTTTGTGTTGGTTAGACCCATGTTGATTATTAAGGTTAGAGCACTTTTGATTCACTGTGTCGAGAAGAAAGTTGTTGGTTCAGAATCTTTTTTATTAGGAAAAATGATATTACAGTAATAGTTTCAGAATTTGGAAATGGGTATCTTAAAAGTTCCTCGACTGCAACTGGTGCAGTGGAATCTAATGGGCTGATGGATGTCTGCAGCCAATCCTACAGGATGGCAGTTTGTGATGAAGCAGAGCTTCTGATGGGCGAGAGATCCCCACAGAATCATGAAGGTTGTAAGAGACCTTTAAGATCATCCAGTCCAAGTGTCATGTTTGATGGATATGAAGCTTTGAGAGAGAGTCTTTTGGTGGCATGCATTCTCTGTGCAAATTGGCCCTTTGAGATGGGATGTTAAGAATGGGGTTATATGCTTTAATTTTCCACCATATATTTTTATTTTTCAGAAGTGCCTTCAGCTCTTTGTCTAATTTACTTTTGATATCCTGTTTTTCTGTCTCTGCTTTGAAGTCTGTTACAGGGTTTGGAATTCATGTGTATTTACTCTGAGATATTAAATTTTATTTCTTGTCTTGTGCTGCTTTAGGCCTTCTCTTTATATGTGACTAAAGTGCTAACACCAATTTCCCAGCTGGAATAAAATTCCTTATGGAAGATACTGGGAGTAGTTGCTGAGATGGTAGTTAGGAGTTTCTTCTATAGCTTAATTATTATTTGGTTGGTATTTTTGGAGTTTCCTCTGGAAGCAGTCTCTTGTTGGCTCCAGGATTCAGATTAGACTGTGATTCCTGAGTATGAACGTACATGTGGTGGGAGCCTTCCCGTGGAGCGTGTGGAATCAGCTTTTGGTTTGAATATTGTGTATGTGGTGAATACATTTTTTAACCACTTTGACATAACTGTTTTCTTATGTGATCTGCACTTCGAGAGTTTCTCAGGAGTGCAATTTTATGTGTGTTTTTGCTTTGCTGTGGTATATAATCATTTAAATCAAAGGCTAATCAAAATGATTAGTCATTTTGAGCAGGAAAACGGTGACATTTGATAAGTACCTCCACTTCAAATACATCTTACCAGTATTTTCCAGTCTTGTAACTTTTAGAGGGACAGGCTCGTACAAATTATTTTTAGTATCTTATTTACAAAAACCAAAGCCAAGAAAAAAAAATGAAGCCAAGGCTTCCAAGGCTCTGCTTTTCAAGTCATGCATCTCCTTATTAAAGTTAGCTGTTTTGGGGGAGAGCTTCCCGAATGACCTTGAAAGGAGCTGACACATGTGTTTACTTGTTCACAGTTGATTTGAGGAGTGGATCTGCTAAAGCCTGTAGTGTTGTAACCTGGCTAATGCTGCGGGTTGCTGCTGTTCCTGTGAGCTAAGAAACCTTTTGTAATAAAAGAGATAAATCAGAGGCAAGAACGGGAAAGAAATGGATCTGACCCAACATGTTTTAAAACGAGTGTGTGGGGTTTTTAACTTCTGAACATACTGAAATGGAATGACCAGCAGCCTTTCCTTCTTCAGTAAGTGAGGGCACAGGAGGAAAAAGGCATCGCTTCTGCGTGTAACACCATGTTCCAGAGAGGATGTGGAGTTAAGCAAATGCCACTGAGAGACTGAGGAGGCAGGAACCAGCACATGGCCCAGGGAATGATGTGGCAGGTTATCCCTTTGCCCTCAAATTCATTTCTCTTAATACTGAGATAGGACAGAAAAATGGGAAAAGAATAATTTTTTTTCCTCAAAAAAATCCAAACCAAAAAAACCCCACCCAAAACCCCCCACAGCAGTTCCCCAAACGTGCCAGAAGCTGGCAGGTGTTTGTCAGGATTTGATATTTATTCTGATTACTCAGGCTATTTTGAAGATCAGTTCCCCTGATACAATAGCATTTTTATTCACATCTGTCAGGCCTGATACCCCTGAAAATACATCTGCATTAAACTCTGAATCTTGTGGATAGTGCTTTGAATGGCTGTGCTCTGCACCACTGGGAAAGGAGCTCCTCGCCAGCCATCACCTGGCACAGCTTCATCCCCAGCCTGCTGCAGGAGCTGCTTCTGCCACTCGTTCCATTGTCATTCCAGCAGTAATTCCAGCATCTCAGACTTTTTTGTCGAGCAGCATTGGTTCTTTAGGGTGAGGTTACTAAAAAGCTCATTCCTTCACCCCTCAATCCTTTCCTTCCTTCTGCAGGAGGTGAATTCATTTCCCCCTGTTCTGCCAGTGAGTCAAGAGAAACAAAATTAAAGATTTTCTAGCTTGTTATATTACTAAAATGGAGTATTCTTCCTATAAAATCCCAGTTTGGGATTCAGTAGTTTCTGAATACTGGAATAAAATACCAGAATTTCAGTATGACAGTTAACTCACCTGTATCTTCACTCTGTAAAATATAATTGGAGAAAAATGCCCCTGGATAACTTAATGATAGGGGAAATAATGTAAAGAAGCCTTCTTGATGTGACCTCTACCGATTTTTTTAAGTTTGGTGATGCTGCAAATCATCCCCAGTTGTACATCATTGATTAGTAGCTTTCAAATTTTATAGTACAGATTTTTAATGTTGTCAGAATTTGGTTTAGTGTAAGGATAAGGGAGCATGGTCTGCTGAGACTGCAGAGGAGTGTTCCTGAGGTGTCATTTACTGGGACTTACAGAGCCTTTGAGCAATATATACATATATATTGAGAGAGAGAGAGAAGGAGAGAGAGAAACCCTTCAAGATTGGGTGAGGACACATCTAGGGCTGTGTGTTTGTTTCAGCAATAACAAGCATCTGCCAAATCCAGTGCTCGGTTCCATTTTCCCCAAATTATTAGAATGCCTTCAATTTAAAACTAAAAAGGCATTGGTCCGGCTCGACCTTGTGGCCCAGACCCAGGTCAAGTCTCCTTATTTTTACAGCAGCCTCCTTGTTTGTTTAATATAAATTGGATATTGCTTTTGTGCCTCCCACTCAAGAAAATCATCTCCTTGTCGGATTCCGGGGGAGGTCAGCTGGGCAGCGCAAAAATGCAGAGGGGATTTTGGTGACCGAAATAATTTTGTTGTGCGTTTTAACACCAAACAGGAGCAATTTCAGCCCAGAAGATAATTTTGTGTGACAGTTGTATTGTGAGCTCCTTGTTTATCAGTGTTCTCATTTTCAGGTTGGTTATAAGAAAAGACTCTTGAAAAAAAGAGCTTGCTTTTCTTCCCAAATTACACCCAGTGGGTCTAATGGGAGACTTAATATAAATATGTATGTGCAGTCTCTTGAACTTTATAGCGTGTTAGCAAAACTAGTTATATGTGTTGCAGGGGTGAGGGGAGTGGGAAGAAACAAAAAGATTGGAAGTGTGATGTGTCTTGTTATCAAGCCCTGGAGGTGCACATCCTGCTGTCATGGCTGAGGGGGCTCCAGCACTGTGAAATGCTCGTTCTCAGCCTGTAGATTTTTCTGATTTTTTTTTTTTTCCCCCCCCACGGGTGGAAAGTGCTTGGTTTCTGAATTGATTTTCCTTTGACCCTTTTCCCAGCAGGGTCTGCTTGTTGATCTTCACAGTGTATGTCTGCTCATTTTTCCGGTATAAACCAAGGGAAGTGTATGTCTGATGTGTTTTAGACTTGCCAATGAAGTTGAGTCTTCAGCAAATATTTGTAAAATGCTGAAGGAAAAGGAACAAAACAAACAAAAAGTTAACTTTTCCTCACTGCAGCATGGCATACATTGTTTTACCAGGGCTAGTACCCGAGCTAGGAGAGCAGTCACATGAAGCTTCTCCTTCCTTGCTGTGGGCAGGCACTTCCAGAGTCGACGGCTGGCAGCCATTGTGTGGTTCTCTGTGCAGTTCTTTCACCATAGCTGGGTAAAGTACTGGAAAGTTACAGCAGTTTGTTGCAAAACCTGGAGTACTTTTTGTTCACATAATATTTAACAGCATCTACATAATTAGTTTTAAAATTGGCCAGTGTGCTGTAACTTAGTCATTTATGTAAGTGCTGTTCCATTACCTGGTGATGCTTCTGGGGCACTCATTGACTTCAATTTTACCTTGCTGCAGTTGTTACTAAATATAGGATGAAACATTCTGAGATAGCTTCTAAATGTGGTCTTGGAAGATATATGCAGCAAATTTAACTTTTTCTTCTGTTGTTGAATTTCCAATTTATTGTGAGTCAGAAATCTCTGCCCAGCATTTTCCCCTTCCTCCAGTGCAATATGATGATATTTTGAACAAACCTATGCTGTGGTTAGGATATTCAGGAAGCAAGGACACTTCCTGACCTGCTCTAGAGCAGCTTATCATCTTCTTTTCTTTCCTACAGACCCCTTCTTTGTGACCTACAAAGTATGATGGGAGGAAACCACTAGCTTTTACATGCATTTTACTCTCCCCCTGTGTTTTACACTTGAATAGAAACCTGTGCTGCCACAGAGGTCAAATAGGAAGGTACAGAGTACAGCATGTACGGAGCTCAGGACCTGCCATCCATCTCCCAAGGGCACATGCAAGTGGAGAACCTCTTGCCCTGAGCGCTCTTCCAAGGCATGGCTTGGCTCAGCAGCTGTCAAAACTTGGACAATCTGAAATCTTTCCATCAAGCAGGACTGTGATAACTGGGAAGGAAAGGATACAGTGAGGCTATTATAGCCCAAGAGACATGGTGCAATAGACTTGAAATCTTTATTGATCCTCAGAGTTGAGTGTAACCTTGGTGAACTGCAGCACTTGAAGATGCTTGGACATGGAGAGCACTCTCAAGCCACATACAGAATAGCAGTTCCAGACATGTACTCAGTAGTCTGTCATCTCTTTATTCAGAAGTAGGTTTAGATGTGGTATTTACGTGAAAGAAATATATGCTGTTACAGCACAGTGTTCTTTTAAGAAGTTATCAACATGTTTAATCTGAGTGGTTTGAGATACTTAATCTGAAGTATGAAGGACACGCACACATGTTTGGAAGTGGAATGAAGTGGCTGGCATATTTATTTTGTAAGGTTATCTTTGCCTGTCTACAGGGGTAACATAGTAGTTTTAATAGAAAAATGGCTTTGCACACTTCTGCAAGGATTTTATCATGGAGCAATAAACAAACAGAATAATTTGGAATCATAACTGAAACCACTATTGCTCAAGTTTAGTGAGATAATCGTCAGATTAAAACTGTAGTTGAATCAATCAGTCATCTGATGAATTAATAACGGAGATTAAAGTCAACAGTGAATCAATTTATTAGATGAGTAGAAGCAAGACAGAAATCAAGGTAGTTTAAAACATATGACTGGTTATTACAAGGCAGCATCGCCTGCTCCCTGGTTGTTGGAGACAGATGTGGGACCGTCCAGTCTGGGCTTTAGGAGGTCAATGTAAGGGTTAATTCTGTGCCTAGAGGTGCTGCTTTATTGAAGGTGGTTTAGACACTTACTCATTTTCCTGCCAAATGAATTGTGTGCAAGCAATATTGGCATAGAAAAATTGATATGCAAATATAGCACGTCTTAGACATGTTTGCACTTTATTCATACCTATTGAAATATTACTGAGAAAAAATGATGGGAACAGAGCAGAAGAAAGGTGAACTGCTTTGTGTAAGTTGTTTGTAGAACAAGGTGGGTAGGAGGGCAGTTTGGGTTGCTCATACCGCTGATGGATGCCTACTGTGGGCTTTCTCTGGAAATTCATATGTTAGGCTATACCTTCTGAGCCTCCTCCTCCTTCTCCTGCTCCACCTCTGGACAGTGTCCAGGAGATTAGGATCATTAATGGCTCTCAGTGATGTGGCACTGCAAAAAAACTACTGTTTGCCATCGTGTTTATTCGTTGCCACACCTCTTCAAACTATCTAAATGCAGTGGTGAGTTAAGAGCTTTCTTTGCTTACAACCTGATCCAGTCCAATTGTGATTTTGAGCTTTGAGCAATCTGGAATATAAAAAAATGTTGGGCCTTACTATCAGATTACATGTAACTTATTTTTCACATCAGAACATAAACGCTCCAAAAGTACAAGAGAGAAGCTTGCTGAGAAGGCTTTAGTCTCATCATGGGAAAAGTTCAGAGTATATATACCTTAAATTTTCATAAATCCCTGTAGGAATAGAGCTACTTTTTATCCATGCATTCCTATTTTTATTTTCCTGTTATTTCTGAAAATATTTTGGTTTCTTTTCAAGAGCAAAGCATTGGGGTAATGAAAGAATTTGGTTTAACTGGATTTCATACATTGATCTTATGTGGCTCAGAGAGACTGTGTCATACATTTCATGAAAATAAACCTAAATACCAATACATAAACTCTAGAAGCATGAAATGACAATACTTAGTTCTGTTATATTATTAAAAAAAAAAACAAACGGGGGGAGGGGAAGCCATTCAGGGCAGAAAGACAAAGAAAGGGCTAATTAAGGATTTAAAGCCACTGAGGTTTTGTGGGAGGGGGCTTTTGCAACCAGTGAACTGAGTCAAATGTAAAGTGTGGTGTGTGTAAGGCATAAGGAATCATAAATTCTGTGTAATGCAAAATAACTTCATAGCAAAGTGACTGACTAACTAGAGAGGTCTTGGATGGAAGGGAAAGGTTTTTATAAAAATAAAATTCATCTCGCTGACCTTTGCTGACCCTGGCTGCCTCTCTCTTAATCTAACCTGAAGAGATTAGAAAAACTCTAAACATCAAAAGGCACCGTAGAGCTATTGTCTCCCAGAGTCCCATTGTGTTCAGGAGTGATTTCCCAGGAAGC
This sequence comes from Myiotriccus ornatus, assembly GCA_036023395.1. NCBI lineage: Eukaryota > Metazoa > Chordata > Aves > Passeriformes > Tyrannidae > Myiotriccus > Myiotriccus ornatus. Next base: position 57,024,541 of record JAYRBT010000177.1, on the reverse strand, counting down.
AGCAGCCTGCTCCTGCTCCAGAGCCTTCCCCTGCTGGCACCAACAATGCGGCCCTGGCGGTGGGTCAGGCTGCCCATCTCAAACCCTGCCTTGGAAAAACAACACACCACTCTTGACATGATGGATGGGAAACTCGACTCGGGGATTCATTTGCCCAAACTTGTTTGGAAGATTTGCTGCATTCACTGAGTCAACATTTTTCGGGTGCTTCCTGTGTTTTATCCAGGAGTGGATAAATAACTCTTATTTTGTTCAGTGACAGAAAACGCAGATGTGATTAGGTCACATCAAAAGTTTGTCTTTCAATGTAGTTGAACCTGAATTTTGGATTTTTTTATATATATATATTCTTATGTGTGTGTGTGTATATATATGTCTGTGTGTATATATATATAAAACCACAAGTTTTACAGAAAAAGTTCTTTAAATAGCTGTTGGAGGAAAATGCAGGTTTCATGCATTTATTTCTATCTCATGGGGAGAACTGACAACATTTCTGAGATCTGATGATTGCTAGGCTGTAGTTTTCTGCTAACTTTGGGTCGCAGTTTAAAATTACTCCTTAAAGTATAAGGAAGTCTTAAATTATGAAGCAGTAGGAAATCCTGAGATCCGAGGCATTGAGTGGGCTTGCAGTATAGTATATATTCATTATTTTGTTGCTACTTCAGTAGCTCACAGGTATTAAGCACGGCATTATATTAACTTTTTGGTGAAGTCCAGACACTAGAAAACTCAAGTTTTATGGTTCAGCATTTGCTGATAGGATTTGCAACTGAGGGAAGTCCAGACTTCAGATGGTTTTTACAGACTGCTTGTGAGAGGCCAGCCACAGGAACAGATGCATTTTTGTCTAAATGACTTTCTCTCTCTTTCCAATTTCAGTATCTTCTGATTTAATTTTTAAATCCATTTTAAAGCAAATGAAATAGCTAAGGCTTTTTCCAGCACAGTAATCAAGACCTTTAATACCCTACCTCTCCACACGCCACAGTTTTAAGAGCTGATGTTTGTGGTGCTGTTGCCTGTGCTGGGCAAGGTGTTCGTCTGCACTCTGGGAGATACAGAGGAGGAGGGGATACCCATTTCAGGCTCTACTTTCTAGTAATTTTAAAGGTCGATGAAGATTTTCAGGCTTTTATTGGAAGACTTTTTTTTTCCTAAAGCACTCTCAACAACAGAGCTCCTCTCGCCTGTGTGCTCTGCTCCACATCGCAGCTCCAGAGATGTCTGGCCAGCTTCCAGTTTAAATTCACTTAATAGGGTAAATCTGAAATGATTTAAACACTTTCAATTTGCCACCATAACCAAAGGGTCAAAGCCAGGAGCTGTAGAGGCACTGATATTCAAGAGAATTTTTTTAAGAGGAATTTAGATGTAGCTGCTTTAAAAATGTCATTAAGATGAGATAGGGAATGCTTTAGGTAAGTGATTTCAGCCTCCCAAATCTTCTATTAATGGATCACCATAAGATTTCCTGTACTGTAACATACCTGGGGCTGGAGTGTGTCCCACTGACCTCTGTGGACTTGATTTCGTGCTCTCAAACAGTGGAGCAGTATGTATTTTGGTGTGTATACAGGCACCACACAGACTGGTGAGGCTCAGTCCCTAACAAGGCAGGTTGTTGACTGAATGGATGTACTCAGGCTTTGTGCGTGCTTTTGGGAAGGAACGGCGAAACAATCTCCTTAAAAATATCTGAATTTTTGCCAATTTATGCTACAGCTTTCCCTGCTAAGTAACTAAAGATGCTGTCTATGCTATTGCTGCAAATAACTTCCTTTTTTCTTTTGGGAGACTTTTTTGAGGATGGGCATCACCCTTGTGTTTAATGATCTTGTTTTTCTTCAGCTCTTAGCAAGTGTATCTCAATGTTATTTGTTGTCTTTTTGTCTAACTTAGGCTCCTAAGTATGGTTTTGACTGCAGTCTTCTCAAAATCTAGATAAAGAACCTTTCATTTTGCATGAAGAGGAGAAAATTGCTGTGTTTCTCTTTTCCTTAGATCTTCAAAAGCACAAAAAAAGTATTAAATAGGAGAACGGAGAAAAATAATTCAGAAATACTGGAAGGTGCTCACTGATTAAACTGTAGGGAACATTCATGTATCTGCCATTTGGTCTCCTGAAGATCAATACTGTGAGGCTAATCTATGATGCTGCAGCAGTCTATAATAACTATAACGTATTATCTATCAGAGTATTATTACTGGAATAAAAATTGTTGGGTTTAAATTTTGAAGATATTGGGATAGTCACCCTGTCATTCATTATTTCATAAAATGGATCCGCAGTGTTCTCTGTGTGCAGACACAGTTAGATATTCTTTCAAAACGATATTGAAGGATGATCATGCTGTTCCGGGGATCCTGTCCAGCACACTTGGATGGGGATGTAAAAAAAAAAAAAAAAAAAAAAAAGGAAAGAAAAAACCCAAGCAAAATGTGACTGCTTCATATCTGCTGCTCAGTGTTACAAAGGCGTCACCTCTCAGCTGGGTAATGAGGGGAAAGCGAAGAAGTGTCTGTGCTGGCATGATTTTTCCCGCTGAGAGCTGCAAAACCAGCTTGAAACTTTTTTTTGTGTTGACTTACGGTCTTCATCCATTAGATACTGGGAGTTTATAATTTGGTGAGGAGGGAGAAGCATCTTAGTGATGTATTTATTGCTAGACTGACCGACAAGTATGAAGTTTGGGCTAATTACAATTTCCCGTGTCTCCGTAAATGGATTTGAAATTACTTGTTTGCTCTTGTGCTGGAGTAACTTTTGTCATTTATTCTTTTTCCTTTCAAGCAACTGAATCCCATATTGCCTCTAAATTGGGAAATATTAGATTTCCTTTACCTAATCCTAGAGCCTTAGTTTTGCAATTACATTTTAAAACACTGATGGACAATTGTCAGTGAAAGCAAAAAGACACTTATTTGTACTGAGACCAAATTTGTTAAAAATATGGTTGTAAAGCAACCTATGCCATGAGCAGCAGAAGCAGCAAAGTCTAATTTTCTACCGGTGGCCATCTCTTTTCCCTTGGTCATTCCCTTCCTTCCCTGAAGCAAGAGCCCCAGTTCTCCACTGTGAGCCCTTCCTGCAAGCAGAGATGGGTTTTCTGGTATGAGGCACATAGCTCTCAGTCAGCTGGTACCTGTGTGGGACGTGGTTAACTCCTGCCCCTTTGGTGAGGGAACTCTTTTGAATCTTCTCTTCCTACTTCCAGTTTTCATGAAGGGCACAGGGACTTGGTTATCTTTGTGACTTTCACCTCTGTGGGACTTTGTGGCCACCAGATGTTTGGAGGGGTTGGAGTGGAGTGAATGGATTGATGGACTGTCAGCATATTGCATAGTTATCCTTTCATAATTATCTGTTCCACACAGTGGAGAGTGCACCCTGTGTATGTGGGGGCAAAGACTTGAAAATAAGGAGTGAATTTCTGTTGTGTAGTAGCTGATTTTTGGAGGTTGGACCAGATGACCTTTAAAGGTCCCATGTAACCCAAACTATTCTATGATTCAGTGATTTAATTGGACTTTCAGAGCTTCTGGCCGTGTAATGTTTCGTTTGGATTTTTTTTCCCAACTGAGCTACTATCTAAATATCTTCTAACATTTAGTAACTGTTGTTTTTTTGGGATGAATCCAAAATCACAGCATTGCTAGGGAGGGAATAACCTGAAAAATAACCTTTAGCCCTCAAAAATGCAATGTTAAAGTTGTCCAATATCAGTAATCAGTACATAGGTGTGATACATTTTATTAACTTTGCTTGTACCAAACCAAAGGGAGTTTGTCATAACACGAGTTGCCTATTGATGACACGCTTGTCTGTGATTGATTAGAAGTGGCAGATTTATTTCGGCTTCAACTCTTTCCATTAGCATTCCTATCGACCATCTGGCAGTGGAAAACCTCACTTGTGAGATAGGCTAGGATCTTGTTAAAAAAATTACAAGATTTCTTGGGGCCTTTTTTTTGCCAGTGTCCTGATGAGCAGAAAGTTGTCACTTTTAGTGACAGTTCTTGTTGCTTGAAAGGGTTGAGACTGATGCTGGGTCAGCCTGTGGCTTGTTTTTAATGTTTTTTAATTATTGCCTTGATTGCAGCAAGCATTTAGTTAATGGTTACGCAAGTATCATTTTGTGGGCTTTGTAGTTCTTCCACAGCCTTCAGTTGGTTAGAATGAGGAAGATCAACTTGCTGCTTAAGTGGGAGGAACAGAGCAAACAACTTTTTTCACAATGGTATCTATAGAACACTAGAACTTTCCCTGAATTACTCAATTATGAGAATGTTGTATCATAATCAAAATCATTTGACTGTGCTTAAGATGCCCTAATCAAAATTATTTAAAGATGATGTACAGGGAGGGATGCTTAAGGGGCAGAAAATGAATTCTAAATGAACTGTGATGGTCCTAAGTGTGAAGTTGCCTATATGCCCATGAAATGGTAGATACGTGTAGTGATATGAGATAAATACGGAGCTGCCATGAATGGGCAATGACACCTGAGGACATTTAGTGGAGCTTCTCCAGCAGTCCAGTAAATTACATCACATCCTGAAGTGCAGCAGCTGCTCTGGCCCCACCATCTCTTTATGAGTAATAGTGTATCAGGGCAGTCTTTGGTAAACAACTTTACGGGCCTTTGCTGCTGCAGTGCTTGGCACTTGGAACTGTGATGCTGGCTCTGCAGCATCCCCTGCTCCCCAGAAATACAGTCATTCAAAATGAAGGTGTGAAAACTTAGGGCAAGGGCCCCTTCCTTCTAATTTTACAGGTGACATTCTAAAGACTAATGTTATCTGTGTGTTGCAGAGAGGTGAGCTACGGACAGAGAAAAAATATTCTATATGAGTTTCCCTTTGCCTGCAGAGTTTGCTTAAAAAAATGCTTTGATGTCACTGTTAACCATACTTATTTTGAGTGGGGGAGGTTTGTCACAAGTGTTTCCATTTCTCAGAGTGTGATAGATTTCTGTCCAGGATCTCCAGAGCTTGACCTTGGGGTCTGTAAATGTTTTAAACGGTTCCATGGGTATTTCAAGGTTGTGGCTTGTTGAGCCATAACACACAAGGGACATCTCCCTAAAAGGGCTCTGCAGTGCACTTAGACTCACACACACACACATTGCAGCAAGTGAAGGTGTTAAAAAATATGCATGAAGGTCAAAGTGACAGGTCTTATTAGGAAATTACTGGCAATAGTTGTCTTGAAGAGTAATCTCCTAACAATTTATTCTCAATTTTGAATTTGATTTTGGAAATTGTGTTAAGGCAGCATTGAGGTTACAAAGATGGTAGTTATTTTGCAGTATTTAGCATTAGAAAGGATATGGATCCCTTCTGGTTCTATTTTGCATTATTAGTAATGTTTATGCTGGGGGAGTATGCCATCTCTGAAAATGAAATGTTTTTGGACAGTTAGCAGGGATTATCTGAAACACATACATAATGTATAGTGTAGTTCTTTTGAAGGTCTCCTCTGCTACCCTTTTTTTAGTCTGAAGTAAGGTAATATTGGAGTAAAAAGGGGGAGAAAATTTATTCAGCCACTTGAAGGCATTCTGGGGAACATTAAGATTTGTTTGGTTTTAAGTGTTTCTCAAAAAGTGCTTCTCTTGTCCGCTATTAATTGTGCCATCACATCTGTGAAAGATCATTATCATATTCTTTTATCCAGGCACGTGTCAAAGCGTTACTCACTTCCAGCCATCTGTAGACTATTTGATACAAATGCTTCAAAAATTGAGCTAATAGCCAAGGCACCATCCCTGTATCTCAAAGTTTCTTAAATTTCGCCACCTGCAGGTTTTTTTTGTCCTACTTACTACACTTTCTTTCCAAAACAATGCCTTTTGGCAGCTCCTGTTGTATTCGTACCATTGCTTTGGATAACGGGCCAGACTTACGCACACCACCATCTCAGTGCACTCTTCTAGATCCTTTGCCAGTTGTCTGCTTGAACACCATCTGTTCCTGGCAAGGAGTTACCTTCAAATACCTAACAAAGCAGGTCATGGGAAAAACCAGAGTCTTCCAGGAGCTAATGGTGATAACACGCCCTGACTCTCCTAATGCCGTTAGCATTTTCCTCATAGCACTTCAGGAAACTTGCTCTATTTAGTTAGATTCTCTTACTCCAGCATCTTTCCTTTAAAGGAGCAGTACCAATGCCTGCCCAAGCAAACAGTGAGGAGGGTGCTAACTTGCAAGAAGATGTTTTGTGGAAAGCTTGAACAATGCATGAAATTCAGTCCTGCCCCATAATGAGCTGGAGAACTGTGCTAATGAAATCTGCAGGAGACAATAAAGTGAGTCATACAGCAAAGACGGCTGAAAATGGCCCTGCAAAGTAGTGCCGCTAAGGAAAAAAGTATAACTGAGAGCAGGAAATAAAAAAGAGCATCTTGGAAAACATCCAGGCTAATGCATCCGAAGAAATACAATCTGAAACGCAGACGTACGTGGGAGCAGAAGCTGTAAAAGCCATAAGGCTGGAAAAGATAGAGAGATAGTGGACTGCAAATTAGATATGAGGCTCTACAAAAGGACCAATTTGGACCACACTTTGGAGGAGCAGCATGTGACAGATTAGGGAGGCATTAGGCCTGTCTTGGAGAACCATTCGCTTCTGCAGATGAGAGAATGGGATTCATTAGGGTGGTTTCAGCAGGAAACAACATAGTGATGATGATCTGGAGGAAACGGCTGAAGCGCCGTCCACAGTGTGGTGTTCGGAGCTGCTTATGGGGGAGCGTGCAAGCTTCTGGAGCATAGATGAGGGAAACAGCAGCATATGGCATGGCAGAGCTGGGATGCAGATGAGGAAAAGGCTGATTTCAGTGGGACAGCAGAAGGAGAGTTGCAGTGGTAGTAAGGTTGGGTGCCATGTTTGAAGAGGGCGTAGTCAAAATACAGGTTCAGATCTTTGTCTCTTTTTGGATCTTGATCTGATTAGGTGAAGTCTGAAATTCTTCCTTAAGGCACTCGTGAACTTGAAGAAAGAGATAAATGGTGATGGGGAAGCATTTACTCACTTCCGAGGGTCCTCCTTCCTCACCATAACTATGTGAAAGCAGAGAGAGGAGGATGAGGATGCCAAGCCAGCCCAGTTTCATCTCCCTCTGTGGGAGTCAGCATGTGCAATTTCTTTTTGCCAGCTAATAACACGAGTAGAAGTGCAAAAGGGTTTGAAAACATCTTACAAGAAGTTCGTAGATCATCAGGGCTGGTTTGTTTCTCCTGCAGGAGTGGGGCTGTCAGACGCTTCTTGGGATGGGGGCAGCTGAAAGCTCCTGCCTGCCATCCGGGTGTGAAGGGGAGCTCTCTTGACCTCTCTCCAGCATTGCTTCTGTTGACCCTGTTAAAGTGGGTTTAGTCCTAAAGAAACAAATCATCAGCTAATTGTTTCCCCACTCTGGTGGCCATTGTTGTAGATGTTCTACCATTTTAAGTAGGAATGGTTGCTTTGAGCTTTTTTAGGGGTTTTTTAGTATAGCAAACAGAAGGGAAAACTAAAATCTGATTTACTGTGATCCTGGATACGGGTCAGTTTTTCATGTCAAAAGGGTTATATAAAAACAGGTTGTGTGGAAGCTCTGAAAGTGGTCCAGCTTGCTGCTTAGTAGTACTGCATTTTGCAGAGCCCTGTTATTCAAACTCCTATTTCTAATGTTAGCATTAATTCCCTTATAGCAGTATTATAAAGTTGCTTATTTAACAGTCCTTTTAAGTGTGGGAGCCTGGCTGTAAGCAGAGAAGGCAACTAATCAGCTCAGCAGCCGCTGCCGCTTGCCAGTATCGGATGTTTGGTAAATGCTTGGAGTCAACCTTGAGAGTTTACGGACATTGGCTCATGTTTCCATTGCTCTGTATTTCACTGCACTGTTAAAATCAGGAGTATTAAAACCCTGCTAAATTTAGAGAGAAGAGGGAATCTGTGAATGCCCACAAAAAACGCACCCCCTGGCCAGTGAGAGCTGGAGCTGGCTGAGGTGTGAGGGGGTTGGGGTTTGGGGGGGCTCTGCAGACATACCCCAGCAGCTGTTCTGTGGGTGTGAAGTGAGCCCAAAGGTACTTTATGGCTTTGTCAGAGAAATGGAGAGGGAGTAAAAGAGCCTCCAAAACAGCACTCTTAATAGCTCGAGGTGGTTGGTTTTTTTCTCCTTTCAAATGGTTTTATTTTATTGTATCTGACACCAGTCAAGGAGAGAGGAAGCTCTTTAACCCTAATGCAAATAAAACAGTAGTGCTTTGGAAAAAAAATCTGTATGCTTTAAATCTCTAGGCCAATTGTTGTGACAGATCAGAGAATTTAACAATAAAATTACCCATTAGTTGGGGTTTTTTCCTTAATCTGTTTAGCTGTAACTATCTGTTTGAAGCCTGATTTTTGCTTAATAGGAGTAAAAAAATTACAGCAAAAAATTCATCTGTCTGTCATGCTGTTTGTCTGTCTATCTGTCTATCCCCTAAAGACTTGAAGATGTTGTTTTTTATTTCTATACTGTTACTGAAAATCGATTGTGACATTTTCTGTTTAGGCTGCTAAAGGTTTTGGCAGATAGAACATGGATTTTGTCTTTTGATGGTGAATGCAATTCAGCATTTATTGTGAAGTCCTCATGTGTTTAAACGTGTGATGATAGACAACTAAACCTCCCAATATGCTAAACTCCACCAGGTCTCTTCCGTAGTTCTGCTGTGCAAAAAGAACTGGGACTTGTTTCATCTGTTTTTCAAAAATGTGAGCCTTGCGCGCTGTTTATGTCAGAACCAAAGCCAACTTTGAGTTGAAGTTTGACATGTAGAGTCTAACTTTTTAGCTCTTGTTGCTAAAGACACCCACTCAGGATGTTGTTACCCTTTAAAATAAAGGTGAGGGCCTTGTGCATTGCCTTATCTAAACTGCAATGTGCAAGTGAAAACCGGTCTGCAAAAATGCTGGTTGTGTGAGAGGGCCCGTAGTTGGACCTGCGTGCTGGCCGAGGTGGATTTCCAGCATTTGGGAGCAGTTATCTGTGGTTGGGTCTGTCGTGCTGTTGCTAATGCTGCGGTGAGTCTGATGGCATCCTCTTCTGATTGCTGGGAAATGAGCGGAGGACGGAGCTGGGTTTGGTGGGTCAGGCATCGGCATCAGCCTGGCACCTCCAGCGTCGTCTTGGAGATGGTGTTTAGGTGATATCTCTAGGAGAGCACTTGGTGATCCCAAGCTCCTGAGCCTGTGCCCTGGGCTCCCTGGGAGCAGTAACACCCTGCGGGTGTGATTTTATGTCTGAACTAATGTGCACTAAATAGGGACAGCTGTTAATGGGGGCCTCAGAGGTGTCGCAGGGAGCAGCTCATGGCATGCGATGGGGAGCTGTTCCAGTGTGGTTTTGCCAAACACACTTCTTGTGCTGCCAGGAGGGCTAGTGGGCCTGGAGTCCAGGGCATGACTGCAGGGACAGCACTCACTCAGTGACTTTCTCCAAACTGCTTTGTCGAGAGATGAGAGAAATCTGCTCCCGGGCTCTCTGCATGGTGCTGCCATTTGGTAAACACCACATCACTCGTTTGCTGTCTCTGAAGTGTGTTTTTTCACTTTTAGCCTGTGAGATGGATGGGGAATTTGAATGTTAGGGCTGCTTGCATAGGCATCAGAATTCAGTGGGTAGATGTAGAGACAGTAAGTAAGTTTGACATTGGATGGATCAACTTTTGCCAGTGCTGGCAATTGTTTTTAGTGCCTTTGTGTGAAGTGGGTTCACAGTAGAAACATGTGTTGTTTTTTTTTTTATGAGGTTTATGCTGTTTTCTTGTTCTTCTGTTAAGATTTTCTAATAAAGCATTAATACTCAGAAGCCTAGAGGTAAAAAGAACCTTAGAGGAGCTGCAGCTGTGGTTTCCCCATTGAGGCCAGGCAAAATGTAACACTTTTGAAGTTACACATTGTTGCTCTAAGAATGACTGAAAGTTCATGTCAAAGGATTGTAAATTGCTACCAAATATGAGTCCATCATGCGTGTGTTTAAATCTGATTCAGTTCCTTTAAAGCAGTTTACTCTGAAAACCTTTTTCCATAAAAACATGCACAGTAAAAAGTGTTTATGTTGCAATATAGCATTTAAATTGCATTTTAAAAAGCCCACCACAACAAAAAGCCCTCTTTAAATGGTTATTTATTTACTGGTGCATTTTACTAACCAACTGAGCAAAGTAACCCAGAGATCTGTGATGTCATGCTAAAAACCCAAGTGGTAGGTTGCGAAGTATTGATGTTCTCACGATACTTTGTAGACACAAAAAACTAAGGCAAAGTGGAATGATGCTGTAGTGCTGATAAAAGAAATACAGTGTATGGAGATTAAACAGCTGAAAGGCAGGCGTGTCTTACAAGTGAGTCTGTGCAGACTGTTGTCTCCCTGGGACCAAGCACTTCTTAGGCATTTGCTGCATATTTTGACCAAGTACAGAATGTAGGAAATCTAAACTTTACACATTCAAAACTAAAGTTTGTTGAAAAAACAGGGGAGGTTGTCACTGTTGTTTTTTTTTTTAGCAGTTTTTTTTTTCTTAAACTGATGCTTCAGAAATGCCTTTAGAGAGCAGAATGAGTGTGGTGATGAAAAAGAGCGTAAGCAACTTGCTCATTAGACTCAGTTAAAGCTAAGTTGATCATTGATACAAATTTGCATTATTTTCCCAGCGTGGCATTTGGTAACAACGTTTCCTGGGTGTGCTTTTGTTTCAGTTGACATTTGCTTGAATGGCCAAGCGAGTTGGCAAATTTTGTGCTGCTTGGTCTTTGAAGTTGTGACTTCGGCCCAGACAGCCTCCTCTTTGTGTGCGGCGGGGAGCCCCTTGGCTTTGGAGAGGGTGTGTGCGGCACAAAGCCTGGAAAGGGCCTGCACATACCGAGTCTCACAATGCTTCTTAGCACTTCACTTTAAGTAGCTCAGGTCTTACAGGAATATCGGTTTCTTTGCTGTGAATTTTTAATGCAGGGGGTTAAAGTTCAAAATAAAATTAAAAAAATAATTTAAGAAAAAAAAAGGCAGAAGATTAACCTGAAAGTACGTTTTTTAATTGATCTTCAAACATAGATTAGTACTTAGAAGGATTTGAACTACAGTGGGAATTTACTGTCTTCTCTGCTCAATACAATTATTTCACAACAGGGTTCAAATGCGAGCTCTGCTAAGCACAAAGGAAAAAGTAGGGATTTACTTGAGATGGATAGTGTTTGTTTCATGTTTTAGTCATTGTCACTGGAGTTGTATTAAAATCTGTTATATATCCAAAATTGTCTGAAAAACTTGACAGAATACAGTGACAAAATATGAACGACAGGATAGTAAGGAGGAGTATTATATAAATAAGGTGGTGTTTAAATATCTATTTATTGTAGTATTTGCACATTTCATGGTCAGTTGAACTCTTTTTTCTGTTCACAGCCCGTGTCTTGGTAATTATGGTAGGAGTGTAGCTTGCACAGCATGTGTGTGACTCCCTCTCAGACGGAGCAGCACAATGCTGAAGGGTAACCCCAACCCTTCAGCATTTCTGTGCACACAAAGTTGAGGATGTGCATGAGCAGTTTCTGAATGGAGCTTTGTAGCTGCAGTAATTTTCTTTTTAATGCACCTTCCATAGCTACAGTGAAATGTAGGAAAGTCTGTTCTTCAGCAGCAGGAATCGCTTGCCTGGCTTTTACATTGGCCTTTCTCAGAAGCTGCGTTTTTGTTGGCTGAAGAGCTATGCACCGGGGGCCACGATTTCTTGGAAGGGTTGAATAAAAAAAGCGAGGTGGAGTAAAGATTTTTAAAGAGATATTGTCACGTGGGTTTTCCTGTGTTTTGTTTTGACATGGAGTGACTGATCCCAATTACTGACATTTCAGACATCTGAATGTTTAAGATTGGGGTTAGCCTTCCACCCATCCAGGTGAGGACTCGGTTCAGGGGAGACATTGGAAGCCATCTGGGTGGCCTGTAAGCCAAGGCCAGGGAAACATCTTCCCAGCTGAACTCAGTGGCTTTGTGTTGTCCCTCAGTTTTGCTGGCTGACCTGCTTGTGCAAGTGCCCTTTAGCTGGTTGCGAAAACTGCAGCAATTTCAAAGGGTGATAGTTAAGCAAAGGTCTCCTTAGACTGACCTGGCTTGTTTTGACTGAGCCAGATTAGGGACTGGTGGCCCAAGCAGAACTGCCCCCTGTTCACCAGCTGTGTGCAGCTGACTGTGGGCAGGTTTTGATCCAATTGATTCAGTTAAACCAGCATGAGAGGCTGTGACAGGCATCTCCCCTGGAGTTAGAGAGAGGTTTCTATTGAGTAATTTCTATCTGTTAACACTAGTATTAAGCTGTATTAAAGCAAAACACTGTCAAATAAGTCTGGTTTACATGTAGGATCCCCTGCAAAGCTCACCTGACTTCATCACAGACATGCAGCATGGAGCTTACACAGGTCACGGGAGAAGATGGAGAAGATGTCTGCTCCCAGCATCAGAAGTAGTGTTCTTCTTTCTAGAAAGCAGTTGCACATATTGTGCACAGATTTTAAAATGGTAATTAATATTGTTTTCCTTCATAACATTTCCATTTGGAATTTTCTTTCCATAAGAAATTGCAGCTGCATTCTTATACTCGTCTCTTTATCTGTACCAAATGCATCGTGAAGGAGACAGGACTTGTATAACATGAAGGGCTTCTGTGACCCAGTTCAGTGGTTCATTGGTACATTACAGTGTGTGTGAGCGAGCACCCACAGTGTGTGGCAATGCATATTTTAGGCTTGTGTCATATTCAATGGTAAACAGCCTTTTTCCCAGTGATTTGTACTGGTTTTGCACTTCATTATCCATGCATACTTATGCACAAGTAGAGACTGCCAGGCAAGCAGCTTCCAGGGTTGGAATAAAGCACAGTTCACTTTCTGGACCTTTCTTAAGTCAACAGAGGTTGGATCCAAAGATGTGAGAGAGCTGTATGAAGTTTTACAGTAACTTTGACTGGGAGGAATATTCTTCCCATGGAACATCCTGTTGGGTTTTGGGGATGGGATGTGGGATTAACCTCATGTTAGCTTTGAAAGAAGCTGTATAGATTAATGTATATGTTTGCAGTGTATGCTGGCATCTGACCAGTTCATGCACTGGATGCAGGCTCATCTTGCCTGATGCTGAAATGGTGCAGTTTTGTCTCTCTCTCTCGGGTTCCCTGTTCCTTTTGTACAGCATTTCCAGGTGAGGTGAGACCAGGTATCCCACAGTGTACTTGTAAGGAGCAGGGAGGCCGGATGCAGGCACGCAGGACATCTCAACATCTCTGGCAGTGAAGGGAGGAAGACCTGATGGACCAGTCCTGCTCCTTCATTAGGGAGCCCAGTTTACACAAGACAGAAAGTACTCAGGTGGTTACACAGCAATCACATGCCAGCCTGACTTCAGCCATCACCAGAGCATCGCTGTGGTTATTAGCCAAGGATTTCCATAATGTGTGTCTCTACAAGCTGTAATTAAAGCCAAGCCTGCCCCTAGCTAATTACAAGCTTGCTTAGAAGTATGGTTTATATAAAGCTTTTAAAACTTTATGTGGGGAAGATACACATCCAACAGGCATAATAAGAATGACGCCTTATTTTCAAAATGAAATTTATAGGCTTTGGTGTCTGTTTTTCCTTCCCTTTACAGTTTTCTACAGGCTGTTTTTTGCATTCTCATTCATAATTTTTGCCAGAAATATTGTCCAAGTTTCACCAACATCAAGCCAGTGATTTTTTTTGCTTTTCTTCAGAGTGTTTTTGTTTTGTTCTCACTGCTGAAAAAGAGATGTTAAAAGGCCTTTGAGATTTATATTTGGAGAAGACTAATAAATAATACTTAGATCTCTCATAAAAAATAAGATAAGGAGTTTTGAAAGTGGTGAAACCCTTTGCTGAACACATCACTACAAGGTCTACATAAATAATGATCCATCTGTGGAGAGCTGCTGTGTGTCACTTAGTGCTGCACCTGCACATCTTCAGCTCGGTCTCTCAGGAATAAAGTGATGCTGGCAGTGTAACCCCCTGAGAGCCTGAAGCAGCAATGTGGGCAGGGCTCAGTGATGAGACAGGTTGTGAATATGACACATGGTTGTAGGATCGGCTGGTGTGGATGTGGGTCTAACACAACCTGGTGGTTGTTGCAGCACCGTGAGCCCAGCACCGTGTCAGCCAAGGTCACTCTCTGGGATGACTCTGGGGTGACTCTATGGCAAAGGCACAGCCAGATGGTACTGACATGGTCACCATTACCCTTCCAAGGCATTCTCTTTGGATTTTCCTATTTACTTGCTATCTTCCATTCCCTGCTCTCAGATCGTAGTGCAGCCTAGGAGATGCACCACCACTTGCTCTCTCATAAATAAACAGTATCTCAAAAGAAAAGGGAACACAGTGGAACCTGCAGCACTTGTGCACTTGGCTTTGACACCTTTGGAACAAGGGGATGCTTGCATAGCCTCCATCACCACGGCTCTTTGGGGGAAAATAGTGGGGTGCCTAACCCAGTGTATGGCTGAGTAAAGTGTGAGATAGCTCCTGCATGCATTCCCTGTCCTCACTTCTCTCTAGCCACTTTTGAATTTGGTATTCAGTTTGATTATCCAGGTCAGATCAGATTTAGGTCAGTTGTGATGGATTTTTTCCAAATCCAGTTCCCTTGATTCCTACTGTAAACGGTTACCAGATGACACGATGTGAAGCTGGAACAGACTCGAGCTGTGTGATGACCGAATAAAATCTCAGTGGGAACCACTTCCACGTTCCTGAGATTAGTTTCTCATGTAATAAATTCTGTATCCAAAATTGTATCAAATACTTCTCTGACAAGAGTGAGTTTTTTTTTCTAACGGACAAATCCCAGCAGAGCTATTTATAAGAAGCCTCTCTGTTGTGTTTGCACTCACATGCCTGTTACTCAGACCTACGGTGAAGAACAAATATAAGTAAAAACTTCTCCGTGTCCTTGCATGTGCTTTTGAACTGACCCTGTCTGGTCTAGTCTGAGATCCCTTAATACATTTTTTTTTGCTGTTGTTCTGTTGGTAAGAGTTGCCATAGCAAACCACCGTTAAAGGCCTCTCCCTGAAGGAATAATCTGGATTTATTTGGTGACACCTTTTCTCTGCAGACCGTTTCAACTGCTTTGTTCTGCCTGATCCTCTTCTGGCTGGGAGGGGTGGGGAGGAGTGATCCAAGAGAGTGCCATGCTCATGCTCCATGCTAACACATGCAAAACCTGTGTCACAGGGAGTAGCCACGGTGGCGAGTGCCTGGGTGGTGCGTGGGGGAGTCCTTTGGCTTGGGAGGAGGAGGCCAACCCATTTGTCAAACGCAAATCCAGGCACGGGGAAAGCTGCTTGAGTTGGGGTTTTTTGAGTATTAAATTTAGAGCTGTGTTCTTTCACTGTTAGTTCTTAAAATGAAACCAGACATCATCCAGAAGTTCTTACTTAACCAACCTACAGCGTCTTCTCCTGCTGCAGCCTCTTTTATCATTTCCTGACACAGTACAGGGAATCCTTGACACCAGACTTCCCTGAGTTGTGTCCTGGCTCACGTATCGCTATGTGTAAATCTCTTCTGCATTAAGTCAGACAGATGAGACCCGTGCTTTCAGTTTTGAAAAGTCCTGGTGCGCACGGGGCACAGGGGAGGGCAGGTTCTTCCTCAGTGTGTCTCCTCAGTGGCTGCAAAACCCACATTAAATTATCGTTCTACCATTCGGCTGCTTGATTAGATGTTCTGTGAATACCTCAAAATATGTGATGTTTTAAAGCAAGATTTGCTATTTAAATAAGAGGTTTGCCATAATTGGCTGTTATAAATTACAAGCGAGAAGGAATGATTTATTGCTTATAATTAGAAATGAGTTACGAAGGGGAATGTTGGTAATCATAAAATAAAGCTTAGAATACATTGATTTTCAGATGGCTGGCAGTGAAATTGCTCTTTAATGTATAGTAGACCAGACACAAGGGGAAAAAAAAATCAGTCATCTATCTTTATTCCTTGATGGATTACTTGTATGAATCTATAGTTACCTGAATTTTGAAATACTAGTTTTGCCTGCATAAGTGGATGAGAGAAGCTGAATTTGCATGATGGTATTTACTGTTGGAGGGTGGTGGAAAAGGTCAGTTAGTATTTTGCATGAGTTTTGTCCTTGTAATGTCGACAGGGAAGGTCCAGTGATCGATCTGGTATCACCTTTGGGTACAACAACCTCAGTGTATTGTTCTCAGAGACTGCAGGTTACTAAGGTGTTTTCGTTTTATCTTTTGCCTCATTTGAAGTTTTCATGAGGTTGAGATTGATCGAAACACTTGTCCAAAACCAAGTGTCTGTAATCCTCCTTGCTTGAGTCTAGAAAAATAGATTTGCACCAGAAAAAAACTAGCAGTGCTACTGCTGAGAACTTTTCAATAGCATAATCCTTCTGTTGAGATGATAATGTGTTCATTTAACTTTTAAACCTTTAATTTCTGTTACTATAGTTTCAAGCATGATTTTAAAATTATTTATATTTGCCTTATCTGCTAATAATGGTTCTTTCTGCTGTAACAGATGCATTCTGCACTGTTACCATTTGAAAGACGGCACTACAGGATAGTGAAGACATATGGATTGTCACCACATGAGTTGTCTCACGCCCATGTTTTAAAAGTGACACAGCCATTAGACTTGCTTAACTGAGACCATTATGATTACTCATTTACCTTCATTAAAATGCTTCATAGCTTCCTTATTTTAAGTAGCTTTTCTCAGCAAGGTGCAGATTTGCCTCGCTGCCATCATTTCATCTGGAAGAATTTTCATGGTGAAAGGAACAGCATATTTTCAACTAATACTTTCCTGACCTGTGGAGAGATGAGCTCATCAGTATCTTTATTGACAAACCCAGGAAGAAGGTGTGTCAACCAGAAATATTAGATCAGTCAGCTTTTCTTGTCCTGGAGCAATTGTAATTTCCCATGGTCTGCAGCAATTTCCTTTAGAAGCAGATATGTGCAGAGATTGTTTGGGATCTGCTGCAGGAGCATAATTTTATTTGGTCCCAATAAGGTCGCCTTAGATGTCATTCTTTTCATTTTTGCTGTTGAAAATCCATCGGTTTAGTCAGTGGGAAGAACAGCAAGTTGCTATTTTATGGCATCTAATTGAGGAACAAGTGCTGCAGCTATGAAGAAAAATATTGCCTGCTCTGAGTTGGGTTATTGAAGACAGATGTCATGACCTCTGCCCCACTCAGAAAAGCCTGAAATAGGTGTTTAGCTCATGATACATTAGCAAAGTTCCTGCTTTTCTAAAGCCTGTCAGTGACTGACGTAGTTCTTCACTGGTAAATATATCCTGTAGTGAATGATAGAGATTCTTACTTTTTGCCAGTTTCCTCCTGCAGGTTTTGGTCCCTCAGTGCTTAGGCCCAGGCGTTTGCTGGAAGGGGCCGATCTCATTAGCACTGAAGATGTTCTCAGTGCTGCGTTGTCTGATGCTGCACTGATGAAAGCAGAGCTCCTCTGATCCAACATGAAAGAGGACTGAGTGGGAATCAGAAGTGGGAACAATTTCTCATTTCAGTCTAGTTTTTGTTGTCACTTCAGCTTTGCTCTTTTCCTACTTGAAATGACTCTTTCCGTAGTGTTGCTTGCTTGAAAATGGGACAAAAGCACTGACACTTGGCGGAGTTCACACAGGGATGTTTGAGCAGAGTTAGCAGTAACTGGCTTAGTTGCCTGTTAGAATCCAGAAGAGTTCAGACCCTGCCTGCTGTTCCATCAGACACATCTGTACAGCTGGCAGCAGTAGGGTGAGCCATCTCCAAAGGGAGGTCACTGTTCACGAGCTGAGCTCATTGCAGTGTGGACATGCCCTTCATCTGGAGTCTTTTTGCCACTGGTTGTGGTCTCTGCAATCCTGTCACCTGGGGGAGGGATTCAGGGAAATGCCTTGGGGCTTTTACAGTGCCAATGAGCTGGGCTGGGCGAAGGGCTGGTCAGGCTGGCCTTTAGAAAGCCAAAATTACCTGCCTACCTCACATTCAGGCACACACTGTGACCATCAGAGATGTTTTGTCATTGTGCAGAGCATGATGCTGTGATATTGTATTTGGAATTCTGAGGGGGCACAGTGCACTCTTACCCCCCAGCCCCTGTCCTCTTGGCATCACGCTGCTGTTCACGGGTGTCACAGCTAGCCTTGGCCTTGGCCATGTGCCTCTGCTTCCTCTCGAGCAGAGGGAATGGCTCTTGTGAGCATCTGGCCCTCAGCTGGAAGCAGATGTAGAAAACAGTGGGATCCACAGCTGGATGTGAAAACCTTGAAGTGCTCCAGAGTTGTGGTCTCACTGCAGGCTCTGTTTTGCCCTCTGGAAAAGAGCAGTGGTCTAAGTACAGGAGGGTCACCCCTTTGTCCTGACGTACTGGCAGAACAGTGGGTCGGTATCTCCTGTTGCTGTTGTGTTTCCAAGAAGAGCATTAAATCCTTGCACAGAGGTAATTCCAAACTTCCTGGTAAGGATAACATTGATGGTACCTAATTAAAGGGCACTCTTAGCCTGGGTAAACATTTATATTAATTTCCTTCTCACGCAGATGTCTGGTAAACTGACCTCCTGAGGCAGAACCATCTGGCCTCAGGTGGGAGGAGGATCTCGGCCGTGGTGGAGAACCTGACTGGTCTCTTGCCGAGTTGTTTCTCAATGGCTTTTTCTGTCACTGCACATGAAAGGCCTGGTGTATGGATATGTAGGTTTCATGGGCAGTTGTCTTGGATGACCTGCATAATTACACTGCAGGCTTGTGGCTGTGGGCTCTGTTCTATCTCTGCTTTCCATCTTGTATTCTGGGACCATCCGTGTATAAAATTAGTATGGGCGGTAAGCAGCAATAAGATGTTCCCTACTTGGATGGATTAAATTAAAATTCAGTAAGAAACAGAGCTGTGGTTGAGTTTCCAAATTACTTGCAGGGTCGCACTGAGGAGATTGTTATGGTATTGTCAAACTTTTTGGTGGGTGAACAGCCTGATGCAAGCGAAGTGGGTTTATTACCACGCAGTGCTCTTTCTTCTTTATGTACTGTGCTGTGTAATCTTTTGTTATTAAATAATAAGCAAAATAAAAACAGTTGTTTATCACAAGCAGCTTGTTTCTCAGAGAATTTGCTCACTTTGAAAGTTCAGTCTGTGTGATCTGCAGCCCTGTCAGGAGCTATTATATTGAATCTTCTTTTAAATTGTTAAGCTGGAGGACAAACCCAGACGTTATCATGCACATCTCAGCTGAGAGCGGAGCGGATTCGGCAGGGAGCAGCCTCTGATGCCTTGTACCGTGCCATTAGTTTTTGTCGCAAACATGTCAAGATAATCTGCTTCCAGTGTTATGTGTGTTGGCTGACATGAGCATTAGTAGATCTGCATAATTTTTGAAGTAGTTTGAAGTGTGGATATAACACTTGGGGCGGTGTGAAATCTTTTTTATCCCCCTTTTATGGATCGCATTGCTGTTCAGAAAGTTGCTTGTTCTGCTGCTCCCTCCCACAAGGTACTGTATGAATTTGCAAAGTTCATAAGCAAAGTGCCCCAAACTAGAAATCGTCATAAATAGTGACCAATGACTGACACACTTGGGAACACCAGGAGCCCCATTACTTCCCAGTTACAACTTTACATTTTAAATAGACACTGTTGTCATTTCAGCATACATGGAATTGTATCTTAATGTAGGATACTGTTATTTATCAAACTTGGGAAGCTTTAATTCAGTCTGGACTTCAGTGGAGGTATCTTTCATGTGCATGTGTGTTCCTTTGTAGCCTTTTACAGATGAACTTGGGTCATGCACAATAAAAGTTGGATAAGATACTTCACTTGCTTGATTTTCAAGGTACTTTTTTGTTAATTAATACACAAGCCTAACCCAGCCTCACAATCAGTCATGCTCTTCCACGAAGACAGTTTTTTCCACTCTCTGAGGTGTAGCCAGACAGCAGAAGGAGTCCATATCTGTAGCCATGGCAGCCAGTAATTTATTGCTCCATATGGCTGGTGTGGCAGCAGCTGCTCTGGTTTAAGGAGGTCAGGACATCAAGGCTTTTAAGAAACAAAACAACACCCCAAGTATAAAACCTTCCTAAATGGTTTTGTACAGTAATAGTAGGGCTCTCCGTAGACATAAGGAGAGCCAAGGGAGTTATATATTTAGAACTTTTGTAACTATAATTGGAAATGAAAGCCATTATTTCAGTGGGGAAATGAGGTTTTGTCTCTGTTTTGAGATGGTTTTGCCTTTTCCCAGTTGCCATGGCTAGTGTTTGTAGGCAGCAGATAGTATGGAGGTGCAGTGAGCCTGTTCCGCCCAGGCAGGGAGTGACCCGTTTGGATCTGCACTGCAGGAGGTGCCGACCATCCGCGACGGGAGCAGGATCCGCCCCTCTGCTTGGGGGTGCACTTTGTACTACACTGAGAGAGAAACTGTATTGCCCAAGTCAGACAGCAGTGCTGTGTTTGTGGCAATGAAGATGTACAGGTTGTGAGCAGCTCTCGTGGAACAGAAATACAGCTTTAATTTCAGGTTGGGTGTGAGAGCCCCTCACCGCTGAGAAATGGTGCAGAAGGGCTCTTGGATTTAGCGCTAAAGTTTTTGCAAATAGGCTTTTCATAAGCTTGAATCTTTTTATTTTCATTAGGGGACCATTTTAATTAAAATGAAACTGGAATGTTTACTCTTTGCTTCCTATAGCTGTGATTGTTTTCTTCACTGTGTGAGCACATGTATAATTTGCTCTAAAAGAAATGTCAGCAGTTTCTGATTACCTTGTGAGTCTTACTCAACAGCTTGATTTTGACTGGGGGGAGGAAATATTTTCAGGGTGCTCCACGGAGGTCTGATGCCTTTGGGTAGCAGGAGAGAATAGGTGCTATCTTTGGTACAGTGTTAATTGCAATAATCACAACTACTGGTTTAAATTAAAAGTACTTCATTTCTTACCCCTGTTAGATTTTTTTCAGTTATGTCAATGAAATACAATCTCTTTGGTAATTAGAATCCTTCAGCTATTTAACATTTCGGCTTTGCTGCATCCATATGTTTGTAAGCATCTAAATGGGGTGATTTTTGGAAAACAGTGTTTGAAAGTAGTTAGGTAGTCTCAAATTTCTGGAATTAAAGAATAATTTTTTTATGATGAGAGTGGTGAAACACTGGCACAGGTTGCCCAGAGAGGTGGTGGATGCCCCATCCCTGGAAACATTCAAGGCCAAATTGGATGCGACTCTAAGCAACCTGATCTATTTGAAAATGTCCCTGCTCATTGCAGAGGGTTGGACTAGATGCCCTTTAAAGGTGAATACTCTACAGTTCAGGTTGGATAAAGGAAAGAGAAGGCAGGCAAGTAAAGAGGAGTACATCCATGCCCTCAAAAAAATTCTCTCTAAGCTCAGAAGTCCACCAGGATTTTTTATAGATATTTATGTGGGTCAAGAGCATCTTTTTCTTGACTTTTTTTTATGATTATGGAATATGACAAGAAGTATCTGTAACAGAATAATGTGTTCTGGATTCTTCAGTGGCACAGCTCCTGAAGCATTCCTTTGGCACCTTGAACTGGTTGAGTTGCTGAAATGCCTTTCTGGTCCTGCAAAGTGTTTCAAAGATGACCAGTTTTTGAACCTTTTTGTAGCTTAGCCAATATCTTGTGTCTTAATATTGTCTTCTCCATCAGAAATAATGATCTCAGTCTCCCTTGCTCATTCTCTGGGGTTTTGTTTCCTCCTGCTGATTATTTGAAAATAAATAAATAAGTAGGAAAACAACTGGTTTCTGTGTGTTAACAAGGAGGAATGACTAAGAGAAAAATGAGAAGAAAGTACTGCTTATCATAAAAGACTGTATCTCCGGAGACATAAATTGGTATTCATTAAGTTGTTTGCCTAGACTTGGTTAAAAGACGTGCTTGAGGAGCTGTCTGAGCAGTGTTTCAGTAGAAAGCAAGTCATCCTCTTTGTGACTAGATACATCTAGATGAGGAGAGAGAGACCAGAAAGTAACACTAAATGATGGATTGAGAACAGCCTTCAATAGCACTAGGGAGACAACAGACTATGAAATGTTTTTCAGGAGTAATAATATTTAAGACTTAGCTGTTAAGGAACACTGATCCATCTTTTCTCCCCAAATATGCAGGTCTTTTTCATATCTGATGCAGAATTTAAAAAAATGTTTATGTTCAGTTTCTGTCATTTTCCATTCAAGGTATGCAGGGTCCCTTTGGTTTTGATGATTGCTGTAGCTGGAGGTTAAAATTTCAGCTGTGGTGATTATGATATCCTCCATGTATATCTTACTGGTGTCCCCTCTGTATCATCAAATACAGGGAAGCAGTTTCAGAGCAGTGCTAGGTAATCAGAGTGTGGCTCAGTTTTGCCACGTCTGCATTCTTCCCAAAAAAATCAGTTTTCTTTTGACTTTTTAATAAGTGACAAACCCACCTATTTCAGAGACCTTGGGGATGGGCTGGGGCTGCAGTTTGAGGTGAGGTTTTTCTGCTGTGCTTGTTGACTGGCATGTTTTTTTATTATCTTGAACTGGGGCAGACACTGCCAAGGGAATGTGTATATTAATTATTGTGGAGTCTGAGGCTCTCCGCTCTTTATCTTAAATCATTAAAAAAGTAATTGTGCAACATATCACTAGCAAAGTGCTTTCACTGTTTGGAGAGTGAATACTCTGTGTCAAACTCTTGAGCATGGTGCAGCTTTTCTGATATTCACTATTTTTTTCTTTCCTTCTTTTCAGATTAAGACCCTTGATTTCAACCCAGCTTGCTAAAAAGGCTGCCACTGAAGAGGTATGTAAAGTCCAGCACTTCTCCCAGTGCAACAAATTGGGTTTGGAAATTCCCATAAGCTATTCTCAACCTGACTCTGGTTATGTGGTAAAAAAACTTAGAGTCTTGTCTCTGTTCAGACCAGGAATTGATCACTGTGAACACTGCAAAGCTGAGGTTGCCTGTTTTCTAACCCAGATTTGCTCTTACTTGTCCATCAGTAGCAATAGCACAGGCTCATAATTCTTGGTTAGACAGCAAAAAAAGGGAAGACTCCCTGCAAGACTCTAAAAAGGTCTGTATCAAGTAAATGGGCAGGAGGAGTAGGAGAGGGCAGAGCTTGTGTCTGTTTCTCAGCTCTTGGAGTGTCCCCACAGAGGAGGATGACACAGAATGCCTCTTCTGTGCAGCCAGACCTGACCCCAGAGGAGGGCTGGGCTTCTGTGGGAGACCAGTGAGAAAAGACAGCTTACCCTCTGCAGTGTGGCTTCCTCTTTGCTTTGTTTGTTTGTTTGTTTATTTTGAAAATGTGATAGTGCCACAGGAAACTCTGTACTAGTAACTGTCCACCCCCAGAAGCCCTCCTTGGGTGGCTTTGTGCACCTGCATTTTCTCCTGAGGGGATTGTGATTATTATCGGATTGTGACACCACATAACAACAATAGCTGCTTTCTTTCATTATTATTTTCACCCTCCACAGAGTATTCTTAGGCATTTTGTGTACAGTAAACTGTCTATTGTATGTCTATACATTCAGAATACCAAAGATATATTTGTCCCGCTTCTTTCCTCCCCTGAACATGTGACACTGACACCCTTTTCAAAGTGAACCAGTTCCCTTGAGTAGTTTAACATATTTAGCAATTGCCCACCCATACATAAAGCGAAGTGCCAAACTCCAGTCCAGGATGTCTGGAAGTGAATTCAGGAAGTTCTATTTAAAGGTGTTGTTTGACTGCCTTATTTTTAAAATGACTGAAATTCATTGATTTTCAGAAACAGTTTGATATCCTGCCTAGGGAAATACATTTTCACTTCTTATTCTATGCTCATTAGAAAACTTTGCACATTTTTAGAAGTACAACAGTCTGGAAGTGGACATGATAATTAGAAGAAGGTCACATTTTAATTAGTATGGTGCAATTTTAAAAAATAATGACACAATTGTATCTCCTTTATATTCACCCACTTTTTCAGAGCAGATGGATACTTTTAAGCATATAAATTGATGTATATTATGATGCTGATTGGTCTCAAACTGTTGTGTCTATTTCTGCTTATACTGAGGTGGACTCAATTTGATCACTCCAGAGGCAAAGGCAATGGTAGGAAATATAAACTGGAGGGAAGTTCCTATAAATAATATGATTAATTTGTGCATTAAAAAATCATGAAAACCTGTCTTCAACTGATCCGAATATCTAAATACTTGATTTTCTATTAAAATTAATGGGTATCTTTTGCCCTATTAATGAGCTATTGGAGCAAACCCTTAGGTGACTTTGAAAAACTCAGGCAGATTCTTTAGGTTGACTGTCATGGTATATGACAAGTTCAGGAACAGCTTTGATGTTTGAATAATTAGACTATCAACTTTCTGGTACAGGGATTTTCTCTTCTGGTGTATCTCTAAAGTGCCTGGAGTTACAGGGATTCTGGGAGTTACTGCATCCCAAGTAAATATATTTATAAATAAATAAATAAATAAAAATTACAGCGCTGAATCAGAACTTGCTGCCAATGGAACTGAAGAAGTTGCAGCAGTACTTAGTTGTGTACTATAATTTAAAACCTAAAGCACTGCAGGACTTTTCTCATGGTAGGGACCAGAGAAGTTGGGGTTTTCTGGTCTCCTTTGGACCATTCACTTTTAGAAGCACCTCACCACTGTCCTTCCCAAGGAAGTGGTCCCCATCTTTTCTGTCTTTCCTAATAGGGAAGATAACTCTCAGTGCTGGTAACTGCTGACTAGTGACAGGTACTGTTAATATTCCCTTCTCAAAATTCTTAATGTGACAAAGCAGCGTTAATGATTAATATTCTTCAAGTCGCCACTAATGGGCTAGGGTTTTTTGTCACAGGCTCTAGTGTAACAAACCCCAAATAGTCCAAGTGCAGAGTGGAGGTGAAAAGTGCCCTGTTACAGAGCTGGTGGAGGTAAAGCTCCTGTGATGTTTCTTCCCTGGATGAGAGAAGGAGGTGGAGCCCTAAACCGAGCACACCATGAAAGTGGGAGCTCCAGAAAGACCGGAGCCTGGGCAGTGCTGGGGCAGAGCATGTTGCTGGTTCCTACCCCATTCCCAGATCTCTCCTTAGTGAACGAAAGACAATATTACCTTCTCCAAAATCCCCTCTGTCCCCTTGTGGGGTTGCCCTTTCTCTCGCTCCATGCTGTGTCCTGCCTCACCTTGGAGCAGCTGGGTCGGTGCACGTACAGAACAGGTCCCGTCAACGATCAATCCCCAAGTTATTGTTTGGAGATCATTATTCTGACGAATTTCATAGGTAATGTTACAGGTGCCAGCCTGTATTATCAACTGAGTGCTCTGCCATCACATTAAGTGCTGTCTACAGAGTGCTATTTGTTCCACAGCTCATTGCGCCACCAAATAAATCCAACCAGAGCTGTCAAAACTAATACATGTTGGGTTTTTTCCGATTTGAAGGGTGCATTTTTGCTATCATTAAATTGTCAATAACGTTGTTACTGTGTAACAGGCCTGATGTGAGTCAAGCACACTGAGGAAGAGGTTGTAAGTTTTCCCACAGAGCCCTACTGAGGAACCTTCACTTCCAAATTTTGCCCTCCCTTGTGTTTGCAAGAGGATCCTTGTTACTATTGCTGGATATTTCAGTTGCCTGGGTCTGGCCTGTGTAAAAACTGGGTGGTTTTACCTGACTTTTGCTCAGACTTTCGTTAGAACAGCTGAACCTCTAGCACTAGACAAAGGGTTCCATCTCTCCCATCTCTGTCATTTGGAAGCTGTTAAAGTTTTGTACAAATATTGGACAAAAGGTAGGGCTGCTCTACTGCTTTCTCTTGTTTTTTGCAGGTGACCTTTCCAACTGCACAGGCAGAAGCCCCAGCTGTAGAAAAACCAGCAACTGTGCTTGTGGAGAGTGGCCCAGTAGCTTACAACCCTGAGGAAGAGGCGGAGGAGGAAGAGGTAGAAGAAGATGAAGATCACTGCATGAGCGCCTTGCAGTTAATGGGAGGAAATGGTGAGCTGGGATGCTGCCTAAATTACCATCTCCTGGTGCTGTGGGCTTCGTTCTTGCAGGGCTGAGGACAGACAGAGGTTCCCTGATTGTCCCTGTCCTAGGGCTTCTGTTGCCTTTTCAACATTGCTCATTCCTGTGGGAAAGCCTGGAATTAGCCTTGTCCAAAACCTGACCTTCTTAGAAACTCCTGAGAAAACTTTGCATCTTGAGGGCCAGGCTAAGAGGGCTTCTCAGGAACAAACTGAAGTTATGTTTTTCAGAATTAGACTTATTAATGTGGATCTGAGAAGTTATGGGGTCAGTAACCCCTCTGTTGGCAGTGTCTGGGGCTTGTTGCCCCCCCCAGGCTGAGCCACCCTGCTCCTGCTGCCTCCTCAGTGGAGGCTGCAGTGATGTCCAGATTGTCCATGAGCTCTGGGGACATGTCTGTCCAGCTCAAATCCAGCTCGAATCGTCACACTCCATTTCTGGGAAAGTGTTAGGAGGAAGTAGTTGTTCACCAAGTGCAGGAATGGCATTGCTTGCACACAGTGTGCTGTATGGTATACAGATGTGTGCTAATTTCTTTGGGTTACCCAGCAAAGCCTCTCAGTTAATTAGATTTCTTTGCTGGCAGGAAAAGGCAGTATCCTCTCTGCTGCGGTTTTTCCTAGCTGGACACATCCATATTTATCCTTTATTAAAAGCTTCCCCTTAGAAGTTAAGCTTTGAAAATACACAAAATTATTTTTAAAATGAGAGCTGCTAATTATGGGTTTTGAAGACTCAAGATAGGAATAAGTTTCCTACTGAAATGTTATTTACTGCAGAAATCTTCCCAGCACTACTCAGTCAGCTTCATGGACAATATGTATATACTTCACAGAAGTGTGTGTTGCTTTTAAATTGATTTCTCCACTGGAAAATAATTGCTGAACTGTAGGAAAAACAGTTTGTTGCCTGCATTTATTATTAGAATAATGTTCCCAAGAAAAGGCACCCGTGTGGGGGAGGGTGGGTCTATGTTTATTAATAAACCCCCCACAAAAATAGAATAAAGGTCACTGAGCTTTTTTTCTTTGTAAATGTTACTATTTTTAAACCATTCTGAGAACATTCCACTACTCCCTGTCTGGTCTGGACTAAACAGCTAAAATATTAGAGTTAAAAAATAAAAATGAAAAGGAAAAGAGTATTCCCAGAATTTGAATGCAGGTGTGCAGAGCTACTCAGCACAACAAGTAACTCCTTCCAAACTGCTTTCTCCATGGATTTTAGACATGTCTGCCTGGAATAGCAGCACAGAATACAGATGGTAAAGCTTCACCCATTCTACACAAATTATTATAGATTACATTTAATTTTGCTTCCGAGCATCTGCTTGACTCTGGATGAGATGTTGCCCTGTATTGAATTTGGAATGTGAAGGTTAACCTTTCTCAGTGCTCATATGTAGCAGTTATCCATGGGTTTGACTACACAACAGAAAATACCAGGTTTGCTGCATTCAGAGGCACACAGAAGAGAAATTGTGCATTAGAAACACACAGACCTGCCTTCTGACACACAATGCAATCTGTGCACTCAGCATTGTTTATGAAAACAAAACTGGATAAAAATATCTGGGCAAAATTTTAAGTTGTTTCTCTAGAATTAAGTAGATAGGGGAGATCCAAGTCAGATGCATTGGTCAGGATTCGTTCCAGGACTCCTTTGATGTTGATGGGAACTCTGAGCTATCTCTGAACCCTTGCACTTTCAGTTTATAAATCCATGAATAATATAAACAAACCAGCTTTTTCCTTGGTGCCTATGTCTAGTGAAAAACGTGCCTACTTGTAAATATGTGCTGCTGCTCATCAGCCGCTGTGTGCCAGGTTACTTCTGACGATCAGGCTTGATCATTTTATCCTCTCAGTTAAACCAAGTATTTCACATATCCATGTGGCCAGTATTCCTAAATGAGGGTCCAGTGACACGTGAGAAGAAATGTTTACTGATAAACAATAAAACAATTTTATTTCATTGAGGGAAGTACATGCAAGAACTTTTTATTTAGCCCTAGGAAAATAGATGAGTTTTAAAATGCTTGCTTAAGGTAAAACTTACCATCTAGTTACAAAGAAGGAAAACAGCCTTAAAGAAGCAGTACTTTCATTGTGTCTTCCATCAACCTGGAATATTTGCTTGTTTATATGCCTTTGTCTTTGTGTGTTTCAGATTATGGCTGTGATATGGAGGAGGATGATGGCTATTAGCTCCATTTACTTCTAGGGGACATGGACCGTGTCTTGTTCTCAGCAAATCTTCGGTCTTCAAGCTGTGTGAATAGTGAAAGAAGCTGTCTGTGGTCAGCGAATGTAATCGAACAATCCTTACTTTTGTAAACGCGAATTTGAGGTTGGCATTGACTGGTCAGTTTGCACTGACCCGTAACCCAGCAATAACCAGTTTGGGTTTGTACTTGAATTTATTTTTATTTTGGTGGGTCGTAGTTGGAGGATGAAAATTAATGAGAGTAATGTTTCCAGAGAACAAAAGAGAAGAGACAAAACAGACTGTGTATAAAGCCTGTGTGCTGAAAGCAACACATCTCTTATTTATGTGGCTGTTTTAGGCATGCTGCTTGAAGGGAGCAGATTGAAGGACAGAGAGGAGGACAGGTAAAACCAAGAAGCCTGACTGAGTACAGTAGCATTGCTTGTCTCATAATGCTACAAACGACAGAAAGAAATGTTTCCAACCTGTATTGTGGACGTGACGCTGTTACTGTATACAGCTTGCTCACCCAACCCTATCAAAAATTAATGACAAGTTATATATTTGCAGAGCAGTATTGGTTTCTCTGAAAGAGAGAAATACTTCTTTATATTAATCAATTCATAGATTTCTTGAAAGATATGACAATAGATGGCAATGTTGGCAGAGAAGAAGCATCTTCCACTGCTAGTCCAGTGCGGTTTATGTGGAAGGAGGAGAAAGACCTGGGTGAGGCAAGAAGTGTAGTGAGCAAGCCGTGCTCATGTGCTCTTTCTGGGCATCCCTAGGGGCAGCCAGGTCTTCCTGGGATGGTACTGCTGCAGGAGAGTCGCTCTGGCCATCTCTGTGGAGCTGCTCTTGCCTGACTGAGTTAGAGTGAAGGTCTTCTCCCAAGAGCTGCCTGTCTTCAAACCAGTTGAAAGAAAGAGAAAGCTGAGCTTTTTAATAAATAAGCTAGCATCTGTTTTGACTGAATTTAATTTAATGTAATTTGCTTAACATTCTGTGGGTAAATTAAAGGTCACCGTGCAGCAGTCTGACTTTCATGGCTCAAATCCCACCCTTGAACAAGTCGTTGCTATGTGAATAAAGCTGGAGCTGCAGCCCTGTGTGCCCTGAAATGTCAGCAGGCAGGGCCTTCTCTTACAGTTAGATCAGTTCTCGCAATGCCATGAGAGCAGGGATCGGGGGTGGAGCCCCTATGGACGGATCCCACCCTGGTGCCTCTGACCTGCCTTCCCCTGGCACTGCTGGGTCCGAGGCTCTTGGCTCCGTGGCAAATGCAGTGCGCTCTGGATCACGCTCTTGATGACTGCAGCTGCAGGGCCTGAGATGTTTTCCTCTCTCTCCCTTATCTGGTGACAATCATGAAAACTGCAGCGCTGCAGGCTTGTCTTACACCAGAGAAAGGCGGTTTTTTCTCATACCAGCATGGCTTTTGTTCAGCTGTGTCTCCTGGTCAGCTCGTCCTTCCTACCCTTTTTGAGAAGTACTCATCACTAGAGCACCATGCATCCTCCTCCTATGGAGGGTGGACCGTGACAGGAATAGAAGCTGCCTCAGGAAGCTCTCCAGCTGCTTCCAGACAGGATGATGATGGTGCTCATACCTGTGGTCATCACCAAAGAGGGGAAGGGCCACACATTCTTCCATACTTCCATACTTATCTCCCTCTTGGTAGCATGCTTAAGATGGATCATGTAAGTTGAGCAAGAGCAAGTGCTTTTTTTAGAAGGAGACTTGGTATTATTTGGCTGGTAAATGTAGTTTGGTGGGTCGACTGTATCTGTGAGGAATTTTTGAGCCCTGTATGGGAGTATTTCTGCAATGACTTCTTAAAAACAGAGCTTGGTAACAAAAATGATGTTGTGAGGCTACTGGGAAGAAGAGCTCTTCTGAACCAGGTGCCAGTTACTTAGTTTGCAGCACTTCAGTGGAAAGAAGGGATTTAATATAATTTTAAGGAGAAAAGGTGGCATTTTCACCAAAAAGCTATGGATTTTTTTGTGATACTTTTTAAATACTGCACAGAAACTGATATTGGGGAGATAAACCTTTCTACCTCTCTTTTATCTACACCGTAAAATAAAAATCATGCTATAAGCAGACAGTTTTTTAAAAAGTTCTTTGTTTTATCAAAGCTCATGCTCTGCAGGTCTTTGAGACCGTTGAGTTTGATCGTTTGGATTTGAATTAATCTGCCATAGCACTGCTACAAATACCCATACTCTCAGTATATTCTCAAGGCTTGGGTTTTATTCCAAGGTACACAGTATTCTCTATGCAGGAAATAAACATGCATAAATAAACATGTGTATGACTCATGTAGGTCGAGTGCTTTTCTCAAATGCAAGATGTTGGCTCTTAAAGAAACCGCTAAGCTGATTTCTTTGTTGCTAAGGGTCTTCCCTCCAGTCTTCTGGTTCGTTCCCCCAATGGATACTAAACCTGCTGCCAGTGTAGTGATGTTATGTGAGAGCTGAGAGTCCACCCAAATAACTGCTGCTAGTAAATTTGAATTTCAGTAGTACATTGCGTTTCTGAGAACATTGTTTTGTGCACTGCAAGTAGAGGATTGCAGTTTTTGAATGCTCTCGCATGATTTGATTAGGAAAGGCTATCAGGTAATCTGCTGGAAGGGCACTTGGAGAGCAGGGGTAAAAAAAAAGACCTACAATTTCACAGCATCTCAGTATTGCTGGTGAAGTTAATGGCATGGTTTCTGTACAGGATTCCTAAAGAAAGGATACTGGATAGGCAGACTTCACTCTGAGCTTCTTAAGCTATAGTGGTTATGTACATTTTTAATTTATTGGTGACTTACCGGGATTTTTATAATGTTCATTCCTTCTTGATTTAACTAAGCTCAGGAAATGTAAACAGATTAGAACATGCTAGTTTCTGTTTTTATAGCTAGTCATTAAAATGTAAAAAGATTAACACTGCATTAACTCTGTTTACTACTGTTGATGTATCTGGACAATTTTGTTGTGTATAAGTAAGCCTGAATTCACTTGGAGTAATTTGGACCCTGCTTTTCTCAGGATTCTGATTATAATGTAAAGAGCTTATAAGGCTTCAGCATTTGTTGTTCTTAGATCATCTTATTTGAACCCACACAAGCCGTGTATCATCGGGTTTGTTGCATAAAGCATGTCTCCTGCTGCAAGTCACTGTGCTTGACAGGCAAAACCCTCCAGCTGTTGCATCCAGCTTGTCAGCCATGCAGCCTTTTAACACTCTTGTATTGTGGGAGTAAAAACTGAAATAAGGAAAATAATGGGCTTTTTCACTGTGGTGAGTGCATTTTCAGTGTCTTAGTCATCTGTGACATGTCTTAAAAATCACTGTGTTCAGTACAGCAGCTTTTAAATGGTGCCAGACAGCCTTGTCTTGAGGGTTAAACATGTTCGTCAAAAAAAGTTCTTGCCATCCTCGTGACTTGTTTGTGTTCTTTTGGGTTGCTTTGAAACTCCAATTGCAGATGTGTACAGTTAGTGCAGAGTTTGCCTAATAAATGTTCTGTTTCTTATTTTTGTGTTGAATCCTTGTATTTGGTTCATTTGGTGCCAAGGAAATGAAACCTGTTTGATGTAAGCATATGTACCATCCTTACACAATCACACGAGCCATGTTAATCTTTTTTACTGTAATATATTTGCTGTAAATAAAGAGTAAAACCCTTACATAGCCCATCTATTATGATGCTCTCCTGCTAATTTCTGATTTTTCTGTCTTCATTCTTATGAACGTTCAGTTTTGATTGCTGCATGATTGGTTGATAGGGACCAAAATTTGTGATTCAGAGCTTTCTTTCGTTTCTAAAAGGGAAAACACGGCTAATCAGGCAAGTGTTTTTTACAAGATACTGTTCCACTGATAGATGTAGATACTTTCTGTAGAGTGCATAACATTAACGAGGTTTTTTCCACTAAGCTGTATAATTAAGTGACTGTGGGAACAATATATGATGTGTGTGTTTAGTGGAACTGTTCATGTGCTTGTTTCTGAGAGTTGTATCTTGATAACTAAGGTGTGTGCTGAGTTAAAAATCATGTTATTTTATCAACATCTGGTAGCCACAGTTTGGAGACCAAAATTCACATCTGCTCTTTGTGCGGATGGGTGTTTGCTCCTTTTAATTTTTTATGAAAGGGGAGATGCTATTGGATCCTAAGGAGTGTCTCCTGCAAAGTTTTATCATATAGTAGGGCGATTAACAGTAGTTTTGGTAAGGCAGTATGTGTCATCCAGCATTCCGCTGGATTCCCATAACATTATCATGGCACACTTTTGCCCTCATTCACATTGGGATGTTTTCATCTTAATTTCTTTTCAGCTGTTCCAACCCTTTCCACTGGGAGTTGGGAACTTCTCCAGTGATGTCCATCACTGATGCTCCTCTCACTGGTAACATCTGAGCTGTTAAAAAGTACTGACCACCTTGGCCTCGTGTTTTCTGTTCTTCCCAATCTATACAGCTTTTGGCTTTGTCCTGTAGTTTTTCTCTTCCCTACCACACCAGGCTTTCATAACCAACACCATTCTGTCCCCCCAGCTGCATTTGTCAAATACAACTCCTTTAATGGTCCCTGAAGTTAAATAATGCTAAGAAAGCCGAAATCTTGCAAGGCTTTATATTATCTTCATTTGTCACCAGTAGATCATAGCACACTTGTTTTTAGGTTCATGTTTTGTAATGCAGAAAAAGGCTGTTAACAGTTTTCTACTCCCGTCACATCTGTAAGAAGAGTTAAAATGTATTATTAATCAGTGTTTTTTATGCCCACCCCGATACCTGGCATTGGCCTGGGTGAGTGGTTGTTGTTTAGTGAAAGGGGTTAAGCACACAAGAAAGGAGCCTGGGTAACAATTCATGACTTACAGCATAACAAATTTACTTGGTGAGTTCCTTCATCGTAATTGGTTTTTCCTTATGGGACCTGTTGTGCATTCTCATGGAAATGAGGGAGGCACACACAGTTCATAAAAATGCAAAATGAAATTCCCATCTTGCCATGTGACTCCAGGAGCACAGGATTTCACGACTTCTAGTCTAAACCACATGTTTGTTATTGTGTGAGTGGGCAGTAAATGGCGCAGTACTGGGCACTGGGATGGCAGTCACTGTATATCCATTTCTGTCGCCAAATTGCAGCAAGAATGCTTTCTCACTGCTCTCAGTGCTCTTAGTAAAGTTTCTCAATTCTTCAAAAGCAGCAAAAAAACCCAGCAAATTGAAGGAATTTGAACAAAGCAATGAAAAGAAGCAGCACAAACACTGTGCTTGCCAGGTAATTTTTCTTCAGTGCTCTTCTGTGGGAAAAGTAAAAGGTATTTGTATGCGTAGACTAAGAGGGGCAAAAGCTGCATTTTGGCAGCAGCAGAGGTGAGGCAGCGTTGTCCATTTTCCACTTAAGAATTACAGACTCCTGTTTCATGGTATATCCTGCACAATCTCCACCATCTGTAGACTGGGCGGTCCACTGGAGGTGAGGACACCAAGCCAGGTGAGGAAGAGGAGATGGTGAAGTGTCATTGTTTCTCTTTAGTTAAAAAAAAAAAAAAAAAAGAGGTTAATTAATTAGAGTGGGTTTAAGGGCTGTAGTTTGGTGTTAAGGAGAAAAACAAGCTGCACTGAGAAAACCAGAAAGATGAGGGGATGTTCTTTGTAATGCTGTGTGTTAGACTTTGCAAGAGGCAGTGAGCATAGGAATGGACCAAGGATAATATTAGCATCTGTGGAAACACATCTGGTCTCACAGCTGCATTAAAAATTGAAGTCTTTGGCCATGCTGTTGTTTCTGACATGCCTCTGCTTTTGTTGGGTCGAGGTGTGATTTCCAACCCTGCCCTGAGATGCTGCTGCCCCAGCTCCGGTTAATGGATAGAGCATTCCCTGCCCATGGTCTGGGTTTCTCGCTTGGTGCAGATGCTTCCTGCCCCCCCACCCATAGCTGTTCATTCCTGCTCAGAAGAATCTGAGAATTCTGGAGGGAAAAAAAAGCCGTGTGCTCATTTCTCAGCTCTGCCTTTTTATAACCTTGACAGGGAATGGGCTCCCCTGCTGCCCACACAGCCTCGTGTACCACCTTGCTGTGGAGCAGGGGCAGGTGTTGGAGGGTGGCACATGTGGCTGGTGGGGTGGCTGGCAGGGGTTCTCTGGCCCCTGTCCTCCTTTTGGGTGAGGGTTTCCTGAGTCTCCCGTTCTTGTGGAGGTGCTAACCCTGGTCTTTGTTAAATACCCTTGGGTGAGGATTTCAGAACAAACATTTTGGAATGAAAGTCCCATGCAATGAACGTCATCTGTGCCCTAAGCAGGTGTCTGTTTGCAGTCAGGGATCACCTAAAAACAACTAACAGGAAGGTGATGTGAGAATATCTGTGGTAGAGACTGACAGTGGCTTGAGTTGGTGCAGTTCCTGTGGCATCTGATGAGGCAGTAAGAGCTTTGCTGGTCTGTGTCAGTCGAGGACCTGTGTCATTAACAACAATCTCTAGAAGTGGTAGCAGTAGTGTAAGAAGTGGTAAAAGTGCTCTGGGATAAAACCAGTTTGTAGCACTGTGGTATGTCACCCAAACACACTTCTTACTCTGTTTGTCAGGCCTTACTCTATTTGTCAATGCCTTGCCTAACGAACCAGCAAAGAGTTGTTACCAATTCTGCTGCTTTTGAAATAAATGAGACAAGGGAGCTTCAGTGGTGATAGAGCTGCAGCATGTGGCACATGGTACATCCCTCTTCAGCTCTGCACAGGGGTGGCTGTGGCTGTCAGAATTTTCTAGGTGGTCTGACATGGATCTGTTGTAACTGAATAATGGTTCTTCAGCGCAGCATTGTGTCTGGGAAACAGGATGAATTCTTGTATCTGCTTTGATTCCTGCCCATATTCTGGGAGCTCACCGAAGGAGAGTCCAACAATAGCAGCACAATTCAGGTAAGATTCATGGGTTGGCACGGGGTGAAATACAGCTAAAGCAAGTAATTTCAAAACTAGTCACTGTTTTCAAGTGAACTCTTACACAAGGCCACTGGGAAATTTTTAGACTGCTGCATGCTGCACTAAATCTGTAGGGCCTACCGTAAGCTCTGAGGTCTCCAACAGCAAATCAGCACGATATGAATCATTGTGTTTTCTTTCTGGACCGTCGGGCACCATGAGGAAGAGTCTGAGTGTATTTTCTGCCTGCGGTAAGATGAAGGATCTTTCATCTTGTTCATCTTCCCTGTATAATTTATGTTGGTTCAGAGTTGCTGGCTGCACTGCATTAATAAAATGCCATCTGAAACACTTTTGGCCAGTGCTCTTGGCACATGTGCAAGTGTAGACTTTATGATCTCCCCTGCCTGGCTTGGTAAGCCAGAGGTCTCTATCAGCAGGGGTAGTGCCAGCCCTTGTAAACCTGCCCAGCACAGACCCCAGGTATTGCCACTGCTTGTGGCTGTTACACTGAGTGAAAGGACCCACACCTCAGGTGAGAGATGATAATGCATCAATTAGGAGATTAGATTTGTCCCAGCCTGCCTCACGTGTGAGGGGGGAGAAGCAGTTGCACTAAACACTCTGCAGAGAGTAGTTTTGGGGGACCTGAGGGCTGCGTTCAGCCCAGGGATCAGTCCCATCTGTTAATCCACCTTTACCACAGCGGGTATGAAGCTCAGAAGGAGTTAAGAAATGGAGGCCATCTGTGACACCTCAGGTGAAGGTCAGCAGTAGGCAGGATGAAGACACGGCCACTACAGGACTTAGCTGAGATTTGGAAGGAAGGCTGTGGCTCTTCCAGTGTAATTTCAAGCCTACTTTCCCAGCCAGGCTTAGCTGTCATTAAATCCTTGGGTATATCTTAGGTTGATTGGGCCATAGGGTGGCTTGCCATCCAAGGAAGTGCTTTTGAGGGGTTTGGAGGGGGGGGTGTTTGTGCGTGTTTTTTAGTTACTCCCCCTACTGCCATAATTTGCAAGGACCTTTTGGGAACTGCAGCTTTCCTTCCAAGCAGGGCCCTCAGTGCTCAGCTGGAGTAAGCGATGACTACCAAGGAGCAGAGACATTAAATGAGACAAAAAGTGGGGGAAAGCAGCACAGGCAGAGAATGAAATTTGGAGCATGAAAATATCAGTTACTCCAGGTATCAGAGCCAGGGATGTCCCACATCCGTGGTGGAGAAGCAAGGAACAAACACAGCAGAGGAGACCTGGTCTGTTAAGCTGCAACCTGAAATCCCCCCTCGTTTCACCCCTGAGATGGGCTCTGTGTTTGCTAATGCTGCAGAGGAGGGGTGGTAAAATGATCTCAGATGGCTCCCCACAACTTCCCTTGTTCTTCACCATTAACTGCTCACATGGGTGTGATGCCGAACTTGTTCACCCCCTGTTAGTGACTATAACTTATTCACAGATGGATCCTGCACAGCTCTGTGACTCTGTGGGCAAAGGGAGTAGGATGTAATGGCAACAGCTCTTTTTTCCTGGAAAGGGAGTGCTATTCCTCAGCGTTTCGCCCATGCCTTTGCTCTGAGTCTGGCTGCTTTGCTGCCCCTGATGATCTCACCAAGATAATTCCCGATTTCTCGTACAATTCCGTGTGGGCCACTTAAGGAAGTGAACGTGGGAGCTGAGGGAGTCTTGAACCACCAAGGGATTTTGGAAATTACACATAGACCCTTAGCATCTGTGTTGTCTGCCCTTCTCTGTAATGTACCAGTCACTTGTATTTTTGGAAGAGAAGGTTGTTGAGAAACAGTTTTCTGGAAGTGCTGCTCCCGGTTGCTGTGTTAGGCACCATTACAAATATGGGGAGATTGGTGCAGAATGCAGGAACAACGCTGCCATGTCAGCATCCAGGAGTGCCAAAACAAGAAGCCATAGAGAGGAAAAGAGTCATTTTGTCTGAGGGTGCGACATGTGAGAAAGGGAGCATGGCACAGGCAGTCTGGTTTAACTGGAAAGCAGGAGAGACAGCTACTTCCCTACCAACTCTGGAGGAGAGTTTGGGGACAGGAGTGGGTTTTGCTTCCGGATGGCAGCTCATGAAAACTTCGGGCTGCATCCTCGGCTGGTGCAACCCTGGGTGCTCAGCAAGACTCAGTCTGGTGCCAGAGAGAGTCACCCTTCTGGCTGAGTAAAAGTCCTGCCTTATGGTCACCTCATGTACCAGCAGGGGGGTAAATGCCTCTAGAGGAAGCAAAATTACCCACTGGAATCCCTGCTATCTGTAATAAACATCTGAGGTGTCAAAAGCTAGCCAAGTGGAATGGTGTTGGACATGAAAATTAGATCTGCCTTTTTGTAACTTGAAAATGGTGTGATACCAGCAATGTTGCAGTGTATGGGAGCAGTCTGTATAAAAATGTGGATGCATTTAGGAATTATGGTATTTGTACAAGAAATGTTTGGGGAGCTGAAGTGTTCAGTATCTTTAATTAGCCATGGGAGTGAACATCATCAGCTTTCTGTGGAAGAACAGCAGATTGTTGCCGTTCTATCTTTCTAAATACACATCCTGTTTTCCCCTTAGTATATTTCATTATAAAATAAAATATTAAAGCCTTAAAAAGTCTGTATTAGCTAGCAGATGGTTTTGCAAGTCATTTTAACGAGATGAAGAAAACTTTAATAGCAGGCATTTAAAGTTGTGTGTAGACAGACTATTGCCTTTGGAAAAATTTCGTGCATGCTTTCCTCATGTTTTTGGTGGGACTTGGCACCAGGTTATGTACTAGGAAATAGAGGGGGATGATTTACACCAAGTGGTTCCCTCACGAGAGTGGTTTTACATCAGTGTAGCATCGTTGAGTTCCACAGTCACGCTGTGATTTACACAGGTGCAAGGGGAGAGGGAAATGTCATTAACTTGATGCAGTTGAGGAGAAATATTACATTTCTCATATATTCACCTCATTCCATTGCTGCTGTCAAGAAATTTTTTGGG
This sequence comes from Myiotriccus ornatus, assembly GCA_036023395.1. Taxonomy (NCBI): domain Eukaryota; kingdom Metazoa; phylum Chordata; class Aves; order Passeriformes; family Tyrannidae; genus Myiotriccus; species Myiotriccus ornatus. The sequence continues at coordinate 56,986,300 of JAYRBT010000177.1, read as the reverse complement.
GAAGCGTACAGGCAGCCCCCTGGCAGGCAGGACAGCAGTGTGCCAACTCCTTCTGGACATTTCTTTCTGGATCTCAACGGCATGTGGGAGTATGAAAAATTAGGTGGGAGAGCCTTGAGATCCTGTCCTTGTGGGACAGCCCTGTGAGACTTGGCTTTCTTATTCTGTGCTTGCTAAATTTCCTGAGGCATAAGGTGCTGAAAGCAGGTAGGAACATCGTTGTCAAAAAAAAACGATTCAAGACGTTGATGGTCCTTCCAGTCCTGTATTTCTCTCTTGAGCATCCGGTGCCAAGTTCTTTGGACGTGTGAGCTGTCTTGTGTGAATATACCCACATCTGTAACACCCGGTCTGTGACAAGGAGGGTTTATATCCCTTTAAATATGCAAGTTCTTGTCAGTGTTCTTTTTATGTGAGCGGTTGCTGACTTTCGGACCTGCTTCCTCCAAGGATTTGTTTTGGCTGTGCGGGGTCTTGGCCTCACAGGAGCAGGGAGAGGGGAGCGTGTGGTGACTCATTTGCACAGCCAGAGGATTGACTGTCCCTGCACATATTAAGAGATGAATCATGCTTCACAAAAGCAATAAAAATACCTACTAAATGAATAATTGCCTGTCTACCTCCTTAGCCTGTCCAACCCTTTGTTCCTCCCCTGGACCGCTGACCCTGTTACACCTGGCCAAGCTTCAGCGTCAGCTTTTTGCACTGTTGGAGACTTTTGTCCTTCTGGTTTTTCTAGATCTGGCTGATCTAATCTCAAAAGCCCTTTTTCAAATTTGGGAAAACCTCGCAGCTATACACAGGTCCTTAAGGAAAGCCTTCCCCTTTCTCTCCAGAGACAGAGTGCGTAGGATCAGCTACACACGAGAAAGAAATAACATGCTGTAATGTAGTGAGGAGCTCTGCTGTTGGACTTGTGAGAAATGCCCTCACTGGTGTACAGGAGGGAAAACAGGAACATTTGCTGGGATAGTAACGCTCAGCAGAGAATTTCTCTACTTGTGAGCCCCAAGGACAATAACAGCTGCTCTGAGAAGCCCTGTGAGTGCCAAAGACTTGATGTGAAGGAGTTTCCATCTTTTCCATTGTAAGAAGAAGTTTTCCGTCATAACAGCAGCGTGCTTCCCTGCCCCACTGCTCAGGAGGAGCTTGGAAAGGGGTGAACTGCCCTTCAGGATCCCAGTAGTGAAGGTGTCTCTTTATCAAGGGAAGCACCAGCTCTGCATCACCATCCCTACAGCCATCTCTATTAGCTCCTTTGGTAACACAGACCCTTGTCATGTTCAGCTGCGTTCTCTGTCCAACAGTGGATATTTCTGTGGAGGCCTGTCCTGAAAGAAAGGTCACTTGCCAAGAGAAACAATTCCTCTGTTTTCCAGGGACGGTCAAGATGCATCTGTGCCCCCAGCGGCAGAGGCACTGCGTGATAAGGACATCTCTGCAGCCCTGGCACATGCCCTTCGTGCAGTCATGGGGCTGACAAGCAGCAAATTGCCATCCACAGTGCTGTGATTCCTGTAGAATAGAAGTCAGCCCACTCCTGCCAGTTCTGCCAGGCTCATCATGGCAGAGGTTTCAGTACCCAACTCCTCTCAAATTACAGCACTGACTCATAAGGGGCTTAGGGGCAAGGCATTGCCATTTCAGTTGGGTAAAAAGACCTTTGCAATTGGGAAGATTTCCATGCCAGGTTGTTCTGGGAACAAGCAGACCCACCTCTCCATGGTAACGCAAAAAACTACAGGGATTCTCTTGCTTTCTTGCTCTGTTTTGACTGTGCACCTTTGCTGCGGCCTTCCAGATCTGACTTCCAAATTCACCATTCTGTGCTCCCAGTGCCAGCCATGCCCACAGAAACACATATGGACATGTACTCTGCAGAGCCCTAGACTCTCTAGGAACATTTTGCTTCATTCAAAGCCATCATCTTCGCTTGATGACTCCCTGGGCTGCCTGTTGCTCTCCACTGAATATGAAGGAGCTGCTGGTGAGTTGCTGGGACAGAGTGTCAGTCTTGTAGGCACTGGGAGTGAGGTGAGGTGAGGCCAGGCGAGGTGAGGTGAGGAAATCCAATTCCCACCTTTCTCAGCCTTCCTTTATAGTCCTAATTGCTCTGAGGAACAAGAGGCTTGAGTGCCTCCCTTCTGCTATTAACCAGCCATGGTGTGCCACTAAACGAAACAAAAGAGCTTTTAATGTATAGCCAGGCTGACTAGGCGTTGTAAAATGTTGTACCATAAATATCTTGGATTAATAATTTGTTTATTTTCCCCTTCACAACAGGCAGCGGGAACGTTCGTGGAGCTGCTAAGCTAAATTTGGCATTTAGAATGTGCTCATGCGACAGGCATCACAAAAACTTAGCGAGGAATGAAGACAATGTGAAATGTCTTAAGCACATGCAGAATAAATTGCAGCTGGCCTGTTTGCCTGCACATTTATTGATGATGCTGCTAGCTACTTTCTCTGGCAGTTCCCACACTGAAGTTTTGTCATGTCCTGGTTGCCTGTGTTTGTTTAATTGGGGCTCCATCGATGAAATCTGAAGTTCAAGTGTGCGACGTTAAGATGCATCCTGAATGCTGTGGGTCTCCTTCTGTCTCTGACTCACTGCTGTGGTGCCTGTGTCCGCGTGCTGTGACCTGGACTCATCAGAATCCCTCCAGGAAGATTCCCAGAGTGCTCTGATCCCTCCAGAATCAACTGTTCCACCCTCCTCTGGAGCTCTTCTGACCCAGAGTCACAGTGACCATGGACTCTCTCCGCCCTCTAAAACTAAAGTACATTTTGGATCGAGTCTCTTTCCCAGGAAAGCACACAGATTAAAGTGTCATATGGAGCTGGAGATGAAACTCCTGCCTGCTACTGCCCCTGAAAGATGCTGGTACACCCCCAGTGTAGGAGTCTGGTGTTTCTCCGGGGGTGGGGAAGGCAGAATCCCAGTGCCAATTCCCTTCACACCTGGGCTCAGCATCTGCACATCTGTGTCCATGTGGATGTTCGTGCCAACCACGAGTGTGGACAAGGTCCTGTGTAAATGAAGTTTCACCTAAAAGATCTCATTGTTTTCAAGCACACCAGTGAGACTGGGAAGGGAATGGGGAATTTGTGCCTTTCCCTGGGACAGGGAGTCACTGGAGGGCAGGGCAGGTATGTGAAGGTCTAGGAGACATTTACATCCCACAGAGGACAAGCTCTTCTTATTTTAGTTGAGCAAAAGGGCAGGACATCTCCTGGGCAGCAGGAATGGGCTGAGTTCCTGGGCAAAAGATAAAATTCTTCAGGTCCCCTGGAGCTGGGGGCTGTGGGCACACGTGGAGGGTTCTCCTTTTCTCTGGAGAGGTTTGCCATGGCGTTAGCTGGCAGGGGTGGCTTGAGGCACAGGGTAACTGTGTGACTGGGAGTGAAGGAGATGGTTCCTGGAGCATGTTAGGGATGCTAGATGCAAATATTTTTTTGTTTAATTCCTCCCAGTTTTTTGTGATAGTGGTGCTTGTTTCACGGGGCTGAGGACCTAAGCACTGCTGTTGGCATTTTACTTCACCTGGCTCGTGTGAGCCGAGTGTGATTTAAGGCATCCATGTGACCCTGTTGCTGTTCTCCCCTAGGAGCTGGGCAAGCCTGTGAGCGGGCACTGGGGCGTGAATCCCAGTGCAACACCTTCCCAGGAGTAAAGGAGAATCCCTGTGGGTTGTGGCAGAGCTCTTACTCCAGGTTTGAGAGAGGCCATCAGCAAAGTCAAGGAAAACAAAAGAAGTTCAGTTCCTCCCAAAACAGCTCTCTGGAAGAGCTGTACGGTGATGGTGAGTTTGAATTGCCACGTCTATGCCTGTGGAGAGTAGAGGTAGGTGTGAGCCTCCCCAGGTGCACCTGGAGGAGCCCTGGCTGTGGATGGATGGGCAGCATCCAAGTTAACCAAAGGCATGGAAATCTGTGGGGAGACACATCCCAGACCTTTGTGTCATATAGGAGCTATCATCATCTTGTGCTTTGTTTTCACATGGCTGTTGGGGTTAGAGACATTTCCCTGTTGTTTCTGACTGCCCAATAATATGGGAAAACAGGACTTTATTCTCTCTGGAAGGACAAATGGTCCCGTCCCATCCAACTAGTATAGCATGCTAATATTTCATTTAAAATTCAAGTGTGCATTTGTTTATGAAGTGAAATGAACATGTTAGAGCCTTGTCAAGACTGTCATCTGGGTCTCCCTTGACATGTAACCCCATACTTTGCCCCTGCAGCCAATGACCCTGATTCCAACATCCCCTCTCCTCCTTCCTCCCCGCACTTCCACATGGGGAACATTTTCTCCTTTGCTTCCCCTTGGCTATTTAAAATACAGAATGCAGCATGCCTGGACTGACTCTGGGACTCCTCACTGATTGCTGCAAAACTGGGGCTGTGGATGTGCCACTGCAGGAGAAGAGGGCCAGTTTTCTGATGGAGCTCCTGTTCCCAGAGAGTTCAGCTGGGGAGGCAGCCGGAGAAGGATGCAGAAGTCCAGGGACATTGCCTGCTGCTGGGTGTGAGGGTGTGCAGAAAGGCAGCTGGCGTGTTTACTGCCCCCAGCTAAATGTGTTTGGATAGATACAGACTGCACTTCTAAATGGGCAGTTTTTATCCACTCTTTAACACTAAACTCAGGCCCAGGGCGAAGCTGCAGTAAAAATTCCCGTGGGAATTATTCTGGAGCCAGAATGGGAGCGTCTGAAAGCTCCTTACACAGTTTTCTAGAGCAGCACTGGAAGAGGATGGTATGTCAGCCTTAAACTGAAATTTCCTGTAATTTGTCAGTTTTCACAACTCTACAATTATTAAAATGAGAATTTTCTCTGGGTTTTTTTTTTTCCTTTGCATTTGCTGGATGCCATGAATCAGAAAGTGGCTGGAACAGTTATCTTGCTCCAATGTAATTCGATTCTCTTCCCCCACCCCCTTAGTATTTGATGAGAAACCTTTGTATTTTCATGCTTTAATACAATCTGGCACATAATTACAAATGACTCATAGATAATCTTGGTCATGGAGCTCTCTGAAATTAGATGATAATTTAGCCTGGAATTTCTGTAGAAAGAACGAAGGAAAAGACAATTATAATTATTCTAATCAAGATATCTTTTTCTTTGCCTGGGGTATTGCTCTGTGAACTGCCAGAAGCCTGAAAGTATTTAGACCATTTCTGCTGCTCGCTGTTTCCCAGGCAAACACTGCTGGGCACCGCGTGGCTTCATCGCTGCGCAATTCCCAAAAGTGCTACTGGGAGAGAGGAGAAGATGAAATGTGCGGGGGCAGAACCTCAGATCTGAGTGCTCCTGCGGTGTGAGCAGAACAGACACCAAAAAGTGATGGGTCAGGAGTTTTGTGCAAACCCAGGGCCATCCTGCGAAGGACCTAACCCTGCACAGCAGCCAAGGGACACTTTGTGACACCCACCATCGGTCCCTACACCATGGATAGAGGCACTGCAGCTGGCAGGAATGAGGGCTGGCTGTTCCCATTCACATCACTGGATTTGTGCATCTTAACTTCCTCAGCTTTGATACTGGTTTAGACGCTTCCAGTCAAACCCTGGACTGTGGAAAGCTGGGCTGTGGGGACAGTTCAGCAAAGCCTAGTGAAAGGTCCTGCACCTGTCTCCAGGCCATCCCAAGCCCAAATACACACAGGGCAGAGAAAGGATTGAGACCAGCCCTGAAAAAAAAAGATTTCTGGGTGTTGGTGGGTGAGAAGCTCAACAAGAGCTGACAATGTGCACTCACAGCCCAAAAATCCAACCGTGCCCTGTGCTGCATCACAAGTAGGGTGAGGGAGGTGATTCTGCTCCTCTGCTCTACTCTTGTGAGACCCCACCTGGAGTCATCCAGCTCTGGAGTTCCCAGCACAAGGAGGGCACGGACCTGTTGGAAGGACTCCAAAGGAGAGCCACAAAGATGCTCAGAGGTCTGGAGCACCTCTCCTGTAAGGAAAGGCTGAGAGAGTTTGGGTTTTCAGCCTGGAGAAGAGAAGGCTCCAGGAAAATCTTACCTAAACAGCTTGAGTAGCTAAAGAGGCTACAAGAGGGACTTTGAACAAGGGCGTGGAGTGACAGGACAATGGGGAATGGCTTTAAACGGAAAGAGGGTAGATTTAGGTTAGATATTAGGAAGAAACTCTTGACTGTGAGGGTGGTGAGGCATTGGAAGAGGTCACCTAGAGAAGTTGTGAATGCCCCATTCCTGAAAGTGTTCAAGGGCAGGTTGGATCGGCCTTTGAGCAACCTGATCTGGTGGAAGGTGTCCTTGCCCACAGCGGGGAATTTGGAACTCGGTGATCTTTATGATCCCTTCCAACCCAAACCATCCTATCACTGTATGACAGAACCACCTCACACAACAGAAATCGTGTCCGTATCCTCACTGTCAGAGCCATTGCCTGGCCCATTTACAGAAGGGGCGTCTGGCTCATGGGATGCTGAGCAAGAGTCACCATGAGGTACAGCCCCAGAGGGGAAGGAGTTGGTTGTGTGGGACTGACCCTGGCCTGTGTGTGTCTACCAGATCTCATGTCCTGGTCACTCCTGCAATGTGGATGTAAATGGAAGCAAATTGGTAGGAAAATAGAGCATTTATCTTAGGAGAGACTCAGAAGAGTGTGTTTTGTCTCACCCTGCAAAGGCAAAGAAGGGATCTGAGTTCAATCTAAAAATACTTCAAAGGGGCAGGCACCAGGGAAAAGAGGAAGCAAAAAACCCAAGGTTGCATAAGAATAAATAAGAATAAATTAACCATGAAGTAATCTAGGCTGAAAACTGGAAGGTTTGTTGGTATTCTGGGGAGTTTCTCCTGGTTTTATGTTCTGTTTATTCGGGAGAGGGAGATAAAGGCTCTTCCTCCCAGAGGATGAGTCTGGAATGTAATGGCCAACACGTTCATGCCAACATCTTTGACTGTCCTGCTGCTGATTGCTTCTGGCAGGAACATAAAATGAATGTGCTTATGAATGATCCCGAGCCCTGCCCAGCACCCCTGATGGGCAGCATTCCCCTTCCATCCCACCTCCAGGGCTGCCTGGGGCTGGCTCCTGGCAGTGTCTTAAACAGGGTCAAGTACTGGTGAGGCAAAACCTCTCCTGGTTAGAAACCAAGGGATGTTGGGCCAACAGAAAAGCCAATTAAACCGAACAGAACAATGTCATGGGAAGAGGGATGTGATTGCGCTGATATTCGTGATCAATCGAATCAAAAATAGTTTTTAAATCTGTGCTGGGTGCAGGTTTCTCAGCCAGCTGTCCTCACTTACAGCAGCATCCGGTCTCAACAACCACCCCACAGGTTAAACGTGAGCTTTGCCTTGGTTGTGGGCCCAATGGAGAGGCGAGGGCTGGCTGGGTGACCTGTGAATGCACTGAGCACGTCTCCCTCCCCTTGCGCTGTGGGTGCCAAGTGCTGCTTGCACACATGAAGCTGTGTGTTAAGAGCTGAAATCTCACCTCTTTTTTTTTTCCTTCACCTTTATAGATCCTGTCCTTTTCCCTGTCAACTCCTTTCCCAGCTCCCACCTCCCAGCACACATCATATTCCGGCATCACACCGACCGCTTGGTGAAAGGACCTACTGATGAGGACTGGCCAAAAGTCTCGTTAAAAAGAACTTGACCAATTTTTCATTTATTTCTCTTTTTTTAAGGAAAAACTCTCCCTTGCTTCCTAAGTTATGAAAGCATCTCCAGAGTGGGGTGTCCCAAGGTGCCCTGACAGTGGAGCTGGCAAACAAGGGCAAGGTGAGATGCTGCGTAGGGGCAAGGATAAAAGTCAGGAAGGCTAATGTGCTGTGAAAGCCACTCTGAGGCCAGGAAGGTGATAATATTTAGTTAATTCTCTTTGCCAAGCCGCCATCTGACTTTGCAGATGTGTCCCGAACTTTGGTTCAAACCCTGCCAGTGCTCTCCCTCCCTGTGCTGCCGCAGGCTCTGCGAGGGATGAGGGCAAAGGGGGTTTCCTGTAATGAAAAAGACAACTTGCATTAAGGTTCTCCCCCCAAAATGGGGTTATCTTCCATTCCTAGGAGTTCAGGTTCTCCAGGATAAGCCATCCCATTCCCACTCTTGGTGCACTGGAATAGCATCTTCCTGCTGTGCCAGCTCAGTTTGTGCCTGCTAAACCGTTCAGCCTGAATGTAGGATTATGCAGGCAACACTGTCATCCTGATGGGCCTCATCCCTTCACCCCCAACTGAGGCTCAGGTGGCTGGGGGGGGCATTTTTTCCTTGTTTTGCCATGATGCTGAGCTGCCAGCAAGTGGGATGATGCTGGCCTTGGGCTGGGCCGGCACAGAGGCTGAAGGAAGAGAAACAGTGGAAGGTTTCGTGTTCCCCCCTCCATATTTATTAACTACACACACTGGGCAAGCTGTGAGGATGGGAGGGTGATATATAGGGAGGCTCTGCCATATGGATGAGGTGTGGATGAGCTGGGCTCCCCTCAGGACACTGCTCTGTACAGGGTGGGTGGTTTGCAGCACACCTGAAAGCACAGTGGGGCAGGGTGCTGGCAGGGCTGATGGGCAGTGCTGCCAGATACACTATGCCAAATAAACACCTTCTCCATCCACAATGCAAAATAAACATGTTCTTGTAGGAGGAGAAAAATTTAAGAGGTCTAGGGGGCTCCCTGGGGTTTAGGGTCCAGATTCCCACTCTGTGGCCACAGAGTTCTCAAGGAGTTGGGATTTTTTTCATTCTGTTTTCAGCAGAAGCAGGTGAGAGCCCAAGTCCTAGAAAGCTGTTGGTGCCACATCAGTTTTTGAGCACAGGGTCTGCATGGAGGGGTTCTGACCCAGTTCTGTGGGGAGGAGCAGACAGACAAAGCTGGAAACCTCGTTCTCTTTCTTGTCCACCTGGACTTTGCTGAATTGTGTCAGAGCAGCTATGTGAGCAAATCCTGATGGTTCCTGCTTTCAGGGTGATGATGGGCCACAAAGATTCTTGGTGGGCTGGAGCACCTCTCCTATGAGGAAGGGCTGAGAGAGTTGGGATTATTCAGCCCAGGGAAGGGAAGGCTCTGCAGAGACCTTATAGCACCTTCCAGTACCTAAAAAAGGAGAGCTGCAGAGGGACGTCTTACAAGGGCATGCGGTGACAGGACAAAGGGGAATGGCTTCAAGCTGAAGGAGGGTAGGTTTAGATGAGATATTAAGAAGAAATTCTTGACTGTGTGGGTGGTGAGAATCTACAATGAGTTGCTCAGAGAAGCTGTGGATGCCCCATCTCTGTCAGTGTTCAAGGCCAGGCTGGATGGGACCCAGAGCAACCTGATCTAAGGGAAGATGTCCCTGCCCACAGCAAGGGTGTTGGCACTAGCAGATCTTTAAGTTCCCTTCCAACACAAACCATGCTATGATTCTCTGATTCTTTGATGTACTTTTTTTTACGTGCCGGCAAACCCTTGTTAACTCAGCAACAGCATGAACAAACTGCTTTGCTGGAAAGCAGCGAGAGGAGGGCCTACTCTGCCGGGGGTTTCTTGGGGCTGTCCCACTTCCTGAAACCTGTCAGGGTTGGGTTTTAAGATGCTGTAGAAGTAGCAGGAGACTAAAGTCTCTGATAGATGCAAAAATAGCAAGATCAGAGAAAAATGCGATTGGATTCGGAGCAGCTGCTGGGAAACAGATTCTTTGCAATGAACTGAAATGCTCTTAGCACTTGATGTTTGTGCACTACAGTGAAAACATCCCTGGTACACTAGGTTTATTTTAACTACAGAGGACAGAACCTGTCAAATGAATGCACAGCTCCTGATTTGATCTAGCTCATTTTCATGTGTGTGTTTTTTCTGCTCCTTGGCAGCTCTTGTAGGGCTTGTTGAGGCTGATTTACTTGTGCTTTTGGAAGGTGGGCTTTATGTGAAGCCACCGCTTCTGATCCCCATGTGGAGATGCATTATCAGACAGGATGGAAGTATAAGCAGGGTGATGATGGATGCTCAGATTTGCCAGCTGAGCTAAAACACTGAAGGGGAAAAAAAAATAAATTTTAAAAAAGCAGTTCTAAACATTTTGTTTGATCTCAATCCAGGTATCTGATTTCACTTCAGATAAACTGTGTATTCTGTAATATTTATTAAACAACACCACCCCCAAATATAAGTTACATTTAATTCACATTTGCTCTAGTATTTATAGTAAGGGACTGTATGTAAACCTGATCAAACTTCCCTGTCAGTCAATCCTTCCAGTCCCTTTTGCTTTAACCAGTCTGACACGCATCTGTGAACTCTTTGGGCCTGTCTGAATCTGCATTTTCAATTGCATAAGCTCTGAACAAAGAGTTTCCCTCCTGCACTGGAGAAAGCTGCTCTGCTTCCTCTGCCCTGATGCCACCAGCTGCCCCTGCTCCTCTCCTGCCTTTTGCTGGCAGCTGGGAAGTCTTTGCATCACTCCTTTAGTCCAGTGGCCATTTCAGAGTGTAAAATAGGAAAGCACTGTTCTGTGTTGATGCACTTGGTGTTTATGGGGGTGTAGCCGGGGCTCTACGGTGCTCCCCGCTCCTGGCTGTGCTCATGTCTCTGCAGGCACAGCTTCTGCCTGTCCTCCTGCTGATTTCTGAAGGAGAAAATTAATAGGCATGAAACCAACAGCTTTATAGAGGTGGGACTTCGTGACAGAAGGGGACTTGTGAAAGGAAAATTATTTCTATACAATTTAACATGAATCGATGTCTTTTGAAGATGAAGAAAAAAAAAAAAACACATCACAACAAAACGCCACCACCTGAGGAACAAAAAAGAAAATGTGTTTGCTTGTGGCATGGTGGTGGTAGTGCTGCTTGCTAGTGGATTGCTGGAGACTGATGTCATCTTTGCCCAGGCTGGAAATGACCCACATCTTCTCTGGTGGAGGGATCTGAGCAGAAGCAGGATAGGGGGGCTTCTGTACACATGGCCAAGTGTAAGGCCCACTTGGTCCCAGACTGGCTGCTCTGTACTTATATTGTTTGGTTTGAGATGCTCTCTAGAGCACTGCCACAGAGGTGTGGGAAAGGGGGAGTAGTTGGTCATCTCTTTCCTCTTTGTCTGAAGGCAGCACCACGTTTTCTTCAGAGGCCCCAAGAAACCTTCTCCCACGTGTAACTCTTCCCTCTGTGGTGCCTCAGGAAAACGTCTGGACACGTGCATGTGCTCAGCTCACCATGCATGGATTTGGGAGTGAAGCGTGCTGGCAGGGAAAACGTTTTGCCACACTGTGGACACAACTCCATAACGTGCAGCGGGCAAATCCACCAGGTGCCCATCTTGCTCAACCCTTCTGTTGCCCTCAAATTCCTGTAATTAATCAGCTTTTCCTGTGAAAAACCTACACAGAACATGAAAAGCCATGAACAAGAAGGTGATTGCTCATAGATACGTATCTAAATTGCTGAACCAGTACCAACAATAATAACAAATAACAAATGGGATTTTGACGAATGTTCTGCCCACAGGCAGAAGCTACAGTGCTTTGAGGAGCACAATAATTTAACAAGCAGGTGCCCAACTGCAAAATGAATGTTTGATTCTCGATTCCATATTTATTTTGAGGTGTCACCTTCATTTTACTTTCCCCTGTACCTACCAGCTCGAGGATGTTTGGCGACAGAGGAGGTGACTCTCACTCAGTGCACAGAACCGTAACAGCCTCTTGCAGCATCATCCAGGGATCTTGGAAAGCACAGTGGAGGCCCATGGTCCTCGGACACCAGGACCAGATGCTGAGGGATGAATTTCAGACGGAAAACATCGTGGCTGGGCAGATGCAGCATGTTCACAGGCAGAGAAAGATTTTCTTTTAAATTTGATTTATGATAAGTGGAGAAAGGGCGGGACTTCCCAAAGCAGCTAAGGGAATTAGGTGCCTGATTCCCATTGATTTTCCCCTGACAGAGATTAATGCACTGTTTTCCACTTTGCGATGTACCCAGATGCGTTGGCAGGGGAGGATAATATATCAATCAGTGAGTCATATGTCTGGTTCCTAACTCTGATGAACGGCAGAAGGAGATTTTACACTGCGCTCTGGATCAGGCTTTTGTCTGCTAATCCTATTTTGGGTTGTGTTGTGTTGGTTGTTTTTCTTATTGGTGATTGCAAGGTGTGTTTGCAGGGGTTTCTGGGACACTGCACCAACAGCGGGCAAGGCTGATCCGTGGAGTGTCTTTTTTCAGGGGGTGAGGCAGCAGCAGGTTTTAGAGAGGGGAAAATCTCCGGTTCGTTTTCATTTCCCCAAATTCACAAGAATTGCTGGAAGAATAATTGGACTAAACGATATTTTCCAACCACCTTAGGCGCTTTGCTGAGGCTGCATTTGCATGACAGAGCTTTTTATTTTCCACCTTCTGATACTCAGCAGGAGAGGGACATTATTGTCACTAGAATATTCCCGATTCAGTGAAATTTGAGTGGGCTAATTAAATAATGTGAAAACCTTGCCAAAGCCCAACAGTTTTGTGTGAAAGGAAACGGCACGGCGTCCCCTCTCTTTATTTAAATGGGAGGAGAGGAAATGTGTGAGTCTAATGAACTCTATAAGTTCCTGTGGCTTATTCTGAGCAAAGCAACCTTTAGCACTATTTGCATTATTAATATCCCAGATGGGCAAACTGGCTGATACTTGACACCAAATAGAAATCCCATGGAAAAACTTTATTAACGTCTTCCTGCTGTCATTTTGAGGGAATGAACACTGCTCCTTGGAAGTGTGCTGGAAATGGTGAGCACTTTCTGTATGCATTACTTTCATATTCTGTTTGTTTAAAGACTGGAAGTTTTGGCGTTGGAAGTTAATACCCAGCTCCCATTCATGACAGTTGACTTTGGATGAGGTGTGTGTTGCTCCAGGTCTTTTTAGAGAGGGATGTGAACTTCCATCTTGGCAGAAGGAAGCAACCAGACCTCCGTTCCCGTCAGTGCACCACACTTTTTTGGTTTTTTTTTTAGGGAAATTCAAAGTATTTTGACACTCCTTGGTGTCTCTGCTACCTCTGCAAACCCTTTCTGCTTACCAGGTGCCATTGTGGGAGTGATGGTTTAACCAGGGTCCCTGGGGGCTCAGCTGGGTCACATCTAGATGTGACAGAAACAGGGATATGTCAAGGACAGATCACCACACTCTCCTCTGCCCTGGCAATACTGAGGGTTTTACTGAAACTTTAAGCGCTGAATCTCTGGTATGATCCAGGTTAAAAATATCCTTCTTGAATACATGCCCTTTTAACCGCAGGTTAAAACTGGATCAAACTTGGGATGATTTCAGTGGCTCCATTTGCAACTGGACCTGTGGGATCAGCTGGGAAGGAAGAACTTTGGAAACTGGATTTGCTGCCAAAACTGGGGTTCCTGAACCTTCAAACCCTCAGCTGTAGCAGAGATGTCTCCTCATCAGAGCAGGCACAGGAGGCCCAAAACACACCTTGTCTGAGGGGCTACATTTTGGTCTGCAACCTGAGGATGCTGCTATTCTCCTCACCCATCCTTCATCCATCCAGGTGACTGAGATGGTAAACCCAGGGGATTAAATGTGTGTTAGCACAGGAGTGTGCCTATGGACTTGTGTGGAGCATCTAGAAACACTGTTATGTCTAGGCAGGGACTATAAGAGAAACCTCAAGAACAGATTTACCAATAGTTAACGGGGATCCCAAGCTTTCCCAGAGGGGAGATGTGGGATCATCCCACCTCCTGCTATGTCAGGTAGCCCTATGGATAAACAATGTCTCTTGTTCTCCAGAGCTTTGGATTAGGAGCCTGACAGGTTAGATCTGCACTAGGAAGATGTCTCATGGTTTGGTGGTTTGGTTTTTTTTTTTTCCTGTACAACATGTGAGATGTGGTGAGAAGAAATGCTCAAATTGTTTTGTGCCCAAACTGCTGTTACAAGTGAGTGCCTGAGGCTGAATGTTTCTGAGTGATTTCACTGTCCAGTCAGGACTGTTGATTCTGCTCCATCAGGTGCTGGCAGCTTGCTGGATGTGCTAAGAATTGCTGGGCTTTTAAAAGGCCTTTAATATATAGTCTGCCCTTGCCAGTGGTCTGAGTAACTCTGTTAGGTCCCAAAAAGGTCAGACAGAGCTTGGAAGTGTCTTAAAATATTTGTCCCGAAATCTTTGCTGGAATAACAGCTGCTCTTCTGGTTTCTGTGCAAGAAGGCTCTGTAGCTGCCTGTCAGCCCCGCCGAGGTCCTTGGCTGCAAATAGAGTGTGTGTGCTTGCTTTTGAATGAGTGAATAATATTGTTAAAGCCAATAAGGATATCCACATGCCTGGCATTTGGTTTGTTTCGTGCTCTGCTTTCACTTAGGGTTTGATGTTTTATCAGCTCCCCCGAATTCGTCCCTGCTCCTGTGTCTGCTCCAAGCTCCCATGTCCTGCATGGGCATTCCCTGGTCGGCTCTACATCCTTCCCTCCCTCACTCTGCCCACATCATGGCCCCCCTCTGCCTTCCTTGCTGCTGGAATGTTTCATGCAGCACAAGGGAAGAGTGAGCATCACCCGTGCCGTTCCCCAGCTCCAGTCAGTGGCCACACAATTCAGAGGCCGCAGAATGGATGACGGTGCAAACGCGATCAGACGGGAGGCGATGAACTGAAGAGAAGCATTATTAAAACTGCAGCAGCTGCAGGTTGAGCTGTGCGTAAAAGTTTGCTGGGGTCCTGCTTCTGGCCTCCTCCTGAACCTGGCAGCAGCTCTGTGCTGTGTGTGCAAACCCACAGCAGGTGATACACAGTCCTTGACATCACCACTGTCCCCTCCTCAGTGCTCAGCAGAGGATTCAGAAGGACCCTTTCTTCTCTGTGGCTGTGCTCGGACTGGCGTGAAACCACCCTGGTTCCACCTAAAAGGCTGGTTGGTTCATTGGTGTGGTGGTTCAAGGACCTGCTGAGAGGCAGCTCTGCTGTTCCTCTGGCTCCTGTCTGGGGAGGAAGAGCAGCACGTGGCCCATGCTGTGCCTGCCCAGGGCTGTGCTCCTCACGCTTGGGCACTGCCATCCCTCCCCAGGTACTCTGCCTGAGCTGAAAGCTGCAAACCTCAAGAGCTTCTGGTGCTTCTGCAGGACATGAGCCAGTGCTGTGGATGGGGCAGAGGCCCCCGTGCTGGGCTGCTGGGAATGCCGTGTCCACTTTGTTCTTGAAGGACAAGGCTTTGCAGGGCCGAGTCTGGCTCTGCACCACCAGTCGTAAAATCACAGAATCATGGAATGGTTTGTGTTGGGAGGGACCTTAAATATCATCTAGTTCTAACCCTGCTGCCATGGGCAGGGACACCTTGCTCAAAGCCCCATCTAGCCTGACCATGAACTCTTCCAGGGAGGGCCATCCACAGCTGCTCTGGGCAACCTGCTCTAGTGCCCAACCACCCTCACAGTAAAGAATTTCTTCCTAATACCAAATCTAAATCTACTCTTTTTCACTGTGAAGCCATTCCCCCTTGTCCTATCACTACATGCTCTTATAAAAAGCCGCTATCCAAAACATTCCAAGGCATGAGGGGTGCCAGAGACCACCACGACTCTGAAGATGAGCTCCTGTGGTAATCAGAGGTGCCATCTTGAGGAGTCACGTGATATCCTTCCATAGGTTACAGATGCTTTTTGACACTTTGTGGGACCCAAGACTTTTTTTTTTTTTCTTTTTTTAAAGAAGAATAAAGGCATCAGAAAAAGTGCAGAGAAGGCTGAGAAGTTCAGCAATGCCAAAGTCCCTGCAACAACGATTTCTTACATAACCCACCCTAGGAAGGTTTCTGTGCTCCCCTGCTACAGAGGGGGCAAAAAAGTCCTTGCAGTCTCTTCCAGTCTGATCACTTGACTCTGGACACAAGAATAACTCCAACACACTTAGAGGCTGAAGGAAAACTTTGTGTCCTAAAGCTGCCTGCTCTGCTGGGTCAGTCATCATCCACCCATTTTATGTGCTTTCTGCTGTCTGCTTTTATCTGGCACACAGGTTTGCTGAGCAAGAGTGTCCTCAGTCACTCCTAATCAGCAGCCTCCCCAATCATGTCTGGATAAATAAAAGTGTAACATATGCCCCAAATGGCAGAAGAACTGGAAAACTTCAGTGACTAATCACTGTGAGAGTGTGCATCACAGCCACCAGAGCCATTTCTGCTAAGCTCAGGCTAAAAATCTCAGGGCAGATGCTATTTATGTTGTACAGCACTTCAGAGGCAGCACTGCAAGAAAGCAGATAGAAATGAAGGTCAGACCAGGCCTTTTAAACACTACATTACTTAAATGGCTTTTCCTGCCTCAGCTGTCTTGCTCCAAGATTAGCCCAACTCCAAAGTAGGAGGGTTTTTTCCCTGCTGCAGTAAATCACATGTGTATTTCTGTGTTAGTTCTGAGGATGGAAGATGCAGAGCTATCCTGTACATTTGCAAACAGTTGCTCAAGCTGAATGCTTGGCTGGGAGATCCCTTCTGAAATAGTTAACGATTACAACATCTCCCCAAATTACGTCAAACCTTTGATCTCCTTGGTGTTTGAAAAAAAACCCCAGCAACTCATTTTCTAAATTGCTGTCAAGTCTTTAATTTTTTAGATACCTAAAGCTGATGTGAACACGCCCATGTCTATAGCATAACCTTGGCTTCTCTGAATTTATGAGAAGCTAGGTGAAATTTGAATGATTGAGTTACTAAAATAACTTTCGATGTAATTACCATGCATTGCCTTTCCCAGTACTGGGGAAATTGGATAATTGAAGTTCAGGTGACAGAGGTTACACGGCTCTTTGTAAAAGCACAGAGTGTCCACTGTACCTCTTTGAAGAAACCTCATTAAAATCAGCAGAACTGCATATGAAAACACTACGTAGTTCGTGGTTTGGGAATGCTTCTGGCCTTCTGCTGTAATTTTTTTTCTGCTGGACTGGCTGGAAAACCGGCCGGGTGCTCGTGAATGAGGGTTGGGTTGCAGAGGATGCTGCATTCAGTGCAGTCCAGGGATGCTGCACTGACTGTCTTGAGTGTTTGCATCTCCTGACACTCTGCAGGGACAGAGACCAGACTCTGCATTTTCAAAACAAGTGTAAACCCAGATTTAGCACCCTCTGGGTTACAGATTTAATCCAGTATAACAGAGAGCAGCATGTGGCCCATACTTCAGAGCTATCAGTGGTTCTCGTGTAATAAGGCAGTGGCACAGACCTGAATGCCTCAGAAACCATCTTTTCCTGGCTATAACCCCACCCTGACAACTGTGTGCCACAAGAATGCCTGTGCCCTGGGTTAAAACTGCACTTACCAACAGATAACTCAGCACTTTCATAGCGTTTGTAATTTGAGTGGCTTGTAAAGGCCTCCGTGTACCAAAACGAATATGTCCTTGACCTTCTTCTATTTAAGTAGATCGCTAGATTATAAATTTAGTTATTTTTCCTATGCTACTTTGAAGAGCTGTAAAAAGAGCCATCCCTCCATCAGCTGAGCGAGGCACCCCATAGATCTTTGTTCCAGACTCCCAGCAAACTCAAGAAAATATCTCTGCTTCACCTGCATTTGTTCCACACTTTTAACTTTTCTTTGGAAATAGAATTTCTAGAGGCTTTTTAAGACATTTAAGACACTTGCCTGCGCCCAGCTTCCATAACCTGAGAGGAGCTGGGCAAGGCAGGAGGCATCAGTGCTCCCTTTTACCGGGTATCAGAGGAGTGAAAAATCTTTTTTGTGTCAGAACAAAATAGGATGTCCACATGAACACAAGGGAACTGTGCAAATACTGGATTTCTTGTGTTTTGTTCATTGGCCAAACTGTGAAGGAAGCCCAGGTTAGATCAATTCAAACTACTTTTTTTTTTTGTGTATTTTTGCAAGGTGAAATATTAAGCAAAATATTTTGTTTTACTGAGAACATAAAGTCTAACTGCTCAGATACTTGACTTTGTTATTTTTTCATTACGAAGTTTGAAACAAAGCCATGTATTTCATGCCTGAATTTCCAAGAATTCCACTCCCCTCATTTGTATTTTTTTTTAATTTGGAACATACCCAGGAAGTTCAGTCCAAGCTAATAAAATCTGACCATCTTGAAAACTTCATTTTTCAGTAAATTCTTTTTGCGCTTTAATATTTCTGGCCGGTTTTCCTACATGGAGTACCCAATCTGATGCCCCCAGGTCTTGCCTCTGGCACCGTGCCCCGTGTGAAAGCCGTGGGTGAACTGACATTTGTGTTGTCAAGCGTGACTTTCGCTTGCAGAGTGGCAGGTCCTTCAGGATGGTCTCCTGTGACAACTCAGGGCAGCTTCCCAGAGACCAGGAATTTTCTGAGCAACAGAAGGACTAAAAAGTGTTGGGGAAGGTCAGACTTTTAGGCTCTGATCTACATAACCATCATAGTGAAAAGTCTGCGTGTTGCACAGCATCCAAGCTGTAGCACAGCATCTTATTTTGCCAGCTGTGATATCAGATCCAACTAAAAAAAAAAAAGTTAAAAAAATAAAAATAGAAGAGATTAAGTCCCAGCTCTGATATCACTCAAGAAGTTGATTCAACTCAGCCCTAGCTAGGACACCACTTAAATGTGTTTCCAGCCTTAAGCACGTGCTTAGGCTTACTTAAACTGGATCTAAGTATGCCCCTGAAAATGTTTATGTGTTTTTCCAGAGCTCAGTTTGTTGCCCTCCAAAATGTTCCTGTGAAAGCTGTTGCCTCCTTGGGTAAAGAGAATGAGACCAGTGCACAGCTTCCAGAAAAGTAAAAACTAAAACAGTTAAATAAAATTATAATAATTGGATTTATCTCATCTAAATACTCTTTGGTGTGAAATCTCCTGTCTGTATATGGGTGAAACAATTTCTTTCATCTTTGCATAAAACCAAGAAGTTAAAAAAAATGGGAAGGTATAAACATATCCTTCAGCAGCAAGTGTTGTATTAAATTGGCAATTCTTCTGCAGATGAAGGGAAAAAGATGTTGAATATTACTATATTGTAGTGTACACATTAGTAAAATATTATACAAACACAGTGTTCATTGTTCTGCATTAAATAGAGGTATATATGCATTTAAATAGGCACATAATGACTCGGGTTTATTACACCAATATTTTATTTATCTATCACAAGCTTATTTTTACTGCTGACAAATATTTTCTGTGTAGTTTGAAATTCAAAAGAAATAGTCACATGCAGTCATTAATGTTTAAAGTCACAGGATATTATTTAGTGTAGTGCCAGTTATATTATACATTATGCATTAAATACTTTTCGGTGGTACACTTATTAAATACAAATTGAGGCAAACCAATCCCTCAGCGGGAACAGACCTGCCAAATAACTATTTTCTTTTTATTTTCAATCTGACATACAAATGAAGATCTGGATTTCAAAGCTGGTGGTGTTTTTACCCCCCTCTCCCTGTTTTCAGTGTGGATTTCCAGGGCCATGGGGACTTGTTAAGGAAAGATCAAACATAATATATATATGTATTCATGCACGAAACAGATATATTTACCTCACTGGGGCATTGAGAATTAATTAGTTGCTGATTAGAAAGTGGTGGAAAACGAAAACCACTGTCTAAGCACGCAAGGCTATTTTTCCTGTGAATTCACAGCTGAACATGGAGCCAGTCAGAGACGGTGCCGTGGGACGTGTCTGCAGCACTCAGGGTCTGGGCTCAGCCCGGGTGCAGCCCCAGCTCAGTCTGGCAGCAGTGGGATGCCTGCACAGACGTGCTCGGCACAGTTTATCTGATGAATGTGTGAAATAGGGTGCTTGGTGTGAACACTTCACGGTGTCCGTCCCTGCCGCGATCCTCCGGCTGTGTCGCAGGTGTCCCCGGAGCTTGGCAGGGGGAGTGTCTTCTCCATGTTAAGTCCCTGGGGTTGCTTGGTTTGCCTGAGCATGGGAACAGCCCCAGGATCCCACAGGCTGCTGGCATGCCTGGGTCCTCTTCACACCAGGACAGTAAGAGCAGAGCAAATATGAGCGAGTGGTTCCTCCTCAGCATCCCCCAGCCCGTACCAGTGTCCGTCTAAGGGACTTCTCAAGCCTGATGTGGTGTCTGTATGCTTAACCATCCCAAAATTAATCTTCTGTGGACATGCAATCTTCCCCAGCATCCCCAGGGCAGTGGTGCAACAAGCTTCCAGAGGTTTGGGGTTTGGTTTTTTTTTGAGAAAACCCTCGTTTTATTTTGTTTTTAACCTGCCATCCACCAGTTTGATGCCATCTTGTTCCTGTGCTGTGGAAAGCACTCAGACATCAGTCTCTGCTCACCCTCTCCATATGACCCCTGAGCTTATGCACCCTTATCACATCTCCCCTGTCATTCAACTCCCAACGTGAGAAGCAAGTCAAATCCTGTTTAGCTGTTTCTTGTGTGGGTTAATATTCCTGAACTCTCTCTAAGGACAAGGCCCATTGAGCCAGTGCTGAGGGATGGAGAGCTTGGTAAAAATACAGTTACAAACCGTGAGTTTTTCTGCAGTGCTTTTGGGAAGGTGAGAGCTCTCATCACACTGGGAGGGGAAGGGGAGGCACCAGGAGATGGACTTAGAAAGGAGATTTGCATAGCAAGCTCAGTGTGTTGAATTACTGCTCCTGTGTGAATTTTTGCTTCTGAATTCTGTGGCAGGTATTAGTATATTGGGATTGTAATTAGGAGGCAGGACAACCAGGGGTTTTATGTATGTGTCTTTTGTTATTTAAATCTTCTACATATAGTCAATGCAAGCTCAGGAGCTGCCTGCAATGGCTTTGCAGCTCACTTCTAACCTCAGTGAAACCCATTTAATTATGGAGACTCTTGGGTCTCCCAGCTGTCACAGCCCTCTGACACAACAAGAGAAGCAGAAAAGCCTCTCTACAACCTCTGGGACTCAGATCAGAAAACTTGATTTGGCTTTTCCTGCAGGATGACGTTGTGATGGGTTGGGTCTCAAGTATCCAATGCATTCCCATGGGCACAGGCAGCATGTCTTAGACCATCTCTAGAGAGCAGAGAATGCTGCAAAATCTGGAAAAAAAACCCCGTCAGATAAATGAAGCAAAGCACTTAAATGAAGCAAAATAATAGATTGTGGTGGTTTGGTGGGATTAGAAACACATTTCTTAGGCAGCCTGTAACCCTTTAATTCACTGCCAGTGCCCCCAGACATTGTATTTGGTTGTGAACTGGAAGCAGGACTTTGAGAAACACGGCACAAGGGGGTGTCCTGTGTTCCCCTCCTGCCCACAAGGCTTCAGCCGAAACCCAGGGCTGTTGCCATCAGCCCCTCAGAGCAGCTGTAGCTGAGCACAGTTTTTCAGCCCTTGCAGAAGCTGCCGTGCACTGCAGCGATGGCCACCCCCGGCCACAGCCTGGCTTCTCCTTGCCTGTGTGCTGAAAACACAACACACTAAAAAGGCATTTGACAGAGCCGTGTTGAGGCATGCTCCGAACTCCAGTGGAGTTCCCTGACACAACACTTTCCCTTCCCTGGGGGGGATATAAAAGCGTCCATCCGCTCGTGCCGTGTGGGCTGGGGGTCGCTGTGGGAGAGCGCTTGCATGTGTGCAGCCCCAGGCACAGGCTGTCAGGGTGCTCACACGCTGTCATTTGCACGGGGCTCCATACGTTCTGGC
The DNA here is from genome assembly GCA_036023395.1 of Myiotriccus ornatus. Classification (NCBI taxonomy): domain Eukaryota; kingdom Metazoa; phylum Chordata; class Aves; order Passeriformes; family Tyrannidae; genus Myiotriccus; species Myiotriccus ornatus. The sequence goes on along the minus strand of JAYRBT010000177.1, from coordinate 56,964,723 downwards.
CAGGACCCTTACACAAGCAGCATCTCTCAGTATTGGTTTTTCTGCCTTGGCAGCAGACGGATTGAGCAGCAACTAATTCCTTATTTTCCTGAAAGCAGACCAAGCCTCAGCGTCCGAATCTCTCATTAAACAAGCAGATTTACTGCCTTCTACTTTCCTATAGATTTTGCATTAGCCTCTTATCTGCTGTGCCTCCCACAGCAGGCGGGATGAGTCCGCTCCCCATCCGGGTGGCAAACAGTGTCCGACTCAAAGCACATTAATTGGGCACGATGCCTGGCACGTGGCACCAACCACTGCCTTTAACAATATGTGAGGATACAAATTGTAGCAACCATTTTCTCATTATAAAGGCAAACCTTCAGATCTTAGGCTCATTTTATCCAGATCTGTCCGGGACTTTGGCTTTGGCTGCACGTAATTAAAAAGCTACAAGAGAGGACAGGCAAGAAGCAGAGACCAACAGGGTGACTGCTGAGGCTACCAAGATGAATATGGAAAAAAACAGGGAACAACATTAAAAATAGCTCCAGCTTTTAGAGCCACAGGTTATTCTGCAAGCTCTGTGGAAACTGAAGGACATTATACCTCTGCAGGGAGGGTCATAAATCCATTACAACTGTATGAAAATAGGGGCCAGAGGCACTAAAATGTTTTTCCCTGCCACTTCAGCCACCTATCACAAGAAAAGGGGATGGATGGTGAATGGTTTCTGCCAGACAGTGGGATGAGGTGATGGGAAGGAGCTCAGGAGAGGTGGGTTTGCTGGGCCAGCTCCCAGTTAAAACACTGCTGTGATCACTCCAGCATTGGTGGAAGCAGCAACACACATGGATGCCTGTGATGGGCTGGGCGGTGGAGCAGTGAAGGCAGTGCTGTCTGGCTCCAGCTTCTCTCCTGGGAGAGAGTATGGACAGGGTGGTGGCTCCTCCCTGTTGGCCTGGCAGCTGCCTGTTCTGCCTACAGCCCCACTTGACCCCGCCAAGAGAGAACTAAACTTCAGTCATTTGCTGTCCATTGGGAAGAAACCATGGGAAAACAACAATGTTGTGAGACAGAAAAGAGTCTGTTTACATCTTTGGTAGAGTGGATGAAAGCATCCAACCAGGCCTGTTTATTTTAGCAAATGTTTTCTGGATCGTGAGGAATTTTCATTAAAGTGTTATTTTAAAATTTTCTTCTCCTCCTTCTGAATTAGGGGAGAGTCCAAAGCCAAGGAGACCCTCCCGAGACCTGCTGTGGACTGTCTAACAGGGTAATTAACCTATGTTCTCTAAGAAGCTCTCCTTCAAGTCTCACAACTTCAAAGAAAAACCCCACAGTACCTCCGGCTGCAGGGTGTCCGTGTCTTGCTGTCTGACATTTGATGCAAAGGGGATTCATTCTCCCACATCCAAGCTGAAATTCCCCAGGTACTAATCAGCTATCTCACATTTTCAGCTTAAAATGATTTGTGTGAAAATCATTAGATGCTAGGAAGTGGGCTGTATGAGAGAGTTCTCACTCAGCCTTTCCAAAGAGGAAGTAATTTTTTGTTTGCATTCCTTGCCTTGTAGCGTTTAAGATGTTTGCCCCCAGTTTTAAGCTGTGGAAGCAACTGGAGCACCCTATGCTTCAGCATTGTTAGAAAAAAATCTGGCTGTTGACTATTTGTGTGTTGTGTTAGACCTGAGGTTCCATGCTGAGATATCTTCTTTAGTGGAAATTAAATAACATACAGTTGCCCCTGTCTACAAGGCTCATTACTGTCTGTCAGTTCTGACCATTATATCCACTTAAAATACCACTGGGAGAGCTTATTGGGATTCTTCTGATATACTATTGCTCCAAAAGTCAATCAAAAACCAATCTAGTGCACTTAAGGCTTTTACTGCTTTGCTGAAGACAATCTCCCAGTATCAGCTAATCTGCACAGCCTGCTCCGATAGCCCAATGATTTTTAAGGGCGTGTGAGAAGAGATCACCTGCCTGTTCGTAAATGAGAATAATGGCTCGCTTTCTGTGGGCTGTGGGGGTACGATCAGAGGTGACAAATGCAATTACTCCTCCTTCTCCAACCAGAGAGGGGAAAACCCCCCGCCAGTGCATCGTGCTTGTTTGGACTGTGTCATAAAATCAGCGGAGAGCTGCGTGGTGGGAGGAAAGCATCAGTGGGATCGCTGGTAGGGGAGGTGAGAGGCAGGCAGTGGAGCTGAGTTATTTCCCCAAGGTGCTGGTATGCGAAGCAGACTCCAGCGTGGGAGGGGGAAGGTTTGTTTTCAGAGCAGCTAATGGTCCCAAAGGGTCCGGAGGCCCTGTGCGCCGCTCTGCTCCGCAGCACCGGCAGGGAAACAGGGAAAGGGAGGCACTGCTGCCCTGCAGGGTGCGTGGAGAGGTACAGCCTGCGAGAGCAGGGGGCAGGGAAAAGCTCCCAGAGCAGACTGTGAGTGATGCCTCCTGCACATGGACAGCTGGACAGGCACAGCACTGTCCTGTTAGAGTGCCAGAAGTGTTAAAAAAATATTGCGTCCCTAAAGAAGGTCTGGGAACTTCTAGGACACTCAGGGTTGGAGCAGCACACTCCTCATCACAAAGATGGGGAAGCTGAAGCACAAAAAATTCAGCAATTGGCACAAATAGTTTGGAGCAAACCAAAGAAGAGGGCAGAGGGATACATGCTCCCCATCCTGCTTTAATGAAAACAGTGTCTCTTTGCTCCCTCAATTTAAAAGTAAGTTTCATTTCTACATTTTTCAAGACATGCAGTGTCACTGAGGGTTGTGTGCTGGAAGTTAGTGTCAGTCTGGCTTCCAGGTGACACAGAAAGCCACCACAGATCCTCCTGCCATCCATAACCCAGGTACTCCAGCACTGCTGGTGCTCTCAATCACCTGGATGGGCTCGCTACCTTTGAGGAGAGGCAGCCTGTGCCTTTCCCTTCATGCCTTCTTCTAAAGCCAGGGCTCTTCTGTGCCAGAACTCCCAACTCAAGCATCAGTTATGGATATTTCATACATAACTGAGGTATTCTCTCCACAGCTGTACAGAGTTGTACAGTTGTACGCAGTGTAGACAGTTGTACACCTCTGAAAAGAAGGCAGATTTCCCCAAACACAGCTCATACTGAAACAGAGAATTGCAGTGGAGGGACAACCTAAACATCAGTCTTCTGTGGATATAGCAGCAGTGTGTTTTGTTTTGGTCATTAGAACTGATGAGTGTCCTTCACAAATTCCTTGAGACTCCTTGGGTTCAGGTATGCTCCTCTCTTCTGTACTTCCTGCCGGAGTTTTCCTTATTAATGAAAGACTTTTTTTTTTTTTTCCCTGAGCCCTGTTGTTACAATTTGCAAGCCATGTTGTACATTTACTCTTTTAGCACACTTAGTGTTCTTTGAATGTTCTAGGGAGCTGGTGACTTCCTCTGAAGTTCCAGGACCCCATTTTTAACATTTGGGTCTTAACCTCCCGGTTTCTGTTTCCCTTAGGTGAATCTGGAATCACCCTCTGTTCACTCCAGCTGGAGTTTCCTTGCCATAGGGGTGAGGAAGGCACAGAACAAATGCAATGTCTCCTGAGGTTAAACTGCTCCAGAGCTGCCTGTGCTCTCCTTCAGAGTCCTTCCCTCATTGCTGGCAGAGACAGGCTGCAAGAGACCACACAATATTCTGGGACCAGAGAGGGATGAACTCACCTTACCTGTTCCTGAGGTTTGTTGAGTAATATTTCTTTTTGATGCTTTAGCTATCAGTCTGAACATTAGGCTACTTGCTTCTCTAATTCCACTCTGGACATACTCTTGTAAAACCGCGTTATGTCACATTACAGAGATATTAAATGCACGGTCTTTTGTGATATTTAAGTGTAATATTATTCTGGAAGCACAGGAAAGAGATCATTGAACCACAGACAGTTAAATGAGAAATGTGATTCCTAATTTGAATAACATCTCTCAGCCCTTGTAGAGGTTTTCACTTACAGGTGTGTGCTCTGGGATGCACCATCGCAGCAGTCCCGACAGCAAGCGCCGGTGAACAGATGCAGCCCAGCCTGCACTCGCAGTTCATCGCTGGGGCTCTGCTGCCTTCCACAGAGAAAACAGAGCAATCGAGGTTCCTCCCTTCCTCCCCAGCCTGGAGAAAAGGGTCTGTGTCTGAAGCTAGCAAAGGGGGACACTAATCACTTCTGTCCTGCTGATTACTCAAAAGCAGAGGCTGACTTTCTAAGCTTGTGATTTTGCTTGTCCCTGCACAGACACAGCTTCTGACAGCATGGCAGAGTTTGATGTGTTTATCCTCAGCTCCCTGGGATGCAGAGGAGCATGTTCTCCTCTTCTCCTTCTGTTTTATGGATGAGGAGTGGAGCACAGATGCTAAAGCTCAGCCTGACTGTCTTGACAACAGCCATCAAAAAAATCCGCAGTGGAGGAAGGAGCCTGTCACCAAGTATCTCTTCTCCAAGCAGAGAAGCGCAGCTGCACTGTCCAACAGGGCCACCAGGAAAGGCCCCACGTGGGTCCAGGAATGCATCCCTATGCCTGGGCAGCCCCAGGCTGCTCAGAGGTCACCTGCCTGTAGTTCATGTCCCAGTTGCTCCCATCCTGGTCCCTCTATCTGGGATAGATAATGACCTCGTTACCTCCTTTTACCATCTTAAGCACACAGAAACACAGAATCACAGAATATGCCAAGCCGGAAGGGACCCACAAGGATCATTGAGTTTAAATCCTGCACTGCACAGGACACCCCAATAATCCCACTGTGTACCTGAGAGCATTGTCCAAACACTGCATGAACTCTGTCAGGCTTGGTGCTGTGGCCACTTCCCTGGGGAGCATGTTCAGTGTCTGACCACCCTCTGGGTGAAGATCATTTTTCTGATATCCAACCTAAACCTCCCCTGACACAACTTCAGGCCATTCCCTTGGATTCTGTCACTGGTCACCAAAGAGAAGGGATCAGTGCCTGACCTCATGAGGAATTTGTAACTATGATGAGGTCTCCCCTCAGTCTCCTCTTCTCCAGGTTGAACAGAACAAGTGATCTTAGCTGCTCCTCATGCAGCTTCCCCTCAAGGCCTTGCACCATCCTTGTGGCCCTCCTTTGGACCCTAATAGCTTAGTGTCTTACACTGCAGTGACCAAAACTACACATGATGCTGCAGAGGAAAGCAATGCCACTGCTCTGTGCAGGATGTAGCCAAGTCCAGCTGTTGTAAATGCTTAACGAGGCTTAACTGGGTGGTCACATGTTGAGTTTGAACTGCTAAAGCCTGTTTGCAGTTGAAAACTCAAATAGTGTAAAAATTGTAAAGTGACTCTTAGAATGACTAACATGACATCTATACAGACTTCAGGAGACCTTTTCTACCCTTTTCATACCCAATCACATATTAATTCATCAGTTTGATAAAACAAAAAGTAATTAATATATTTCCGTCATGTATCCCCTTGCAGTCAGAATGATAAAATATTCACAAGAGAGGTGGCTTGGAAACACGAATTTGATGAAGATGATTTAAAAAGAAAGAAACTTTAATTAAAGACTAGAAAGGTCATTGAGTCCTACCATCAGATAATGGTGAAATTATAAAACAGATGGCAAATGTCCCCAAGAAGAAGAGAAGCAGTGGTCTGGAAAAAAAGAAAGAGCTACTGTTAACAAAGTAAAACTCAACTCAGCACAGGCACATTGCTTTAACAGCCTGGAGAGCAGGGAGAAGTGCTGAAACAATTTGGACTTGAACTAGACTTTTTGACTGCTATTAAAAACATTTAACTTACAGAGAAAAACATTGTATTTAGGTTTGTCTCGGTCATTTCACTGTTTGTTTTTTTTTCAGGTGCAGTGTGGCAGAGGAAGATCCTCTGGTGTCTCCAGAGAGAGAAAAAATGAGTTAATTTGAAACCTCATTCCAGAAGCAAGCTAGAGGCTAGGACCAATGGACCCAGATATTCCCAGGTAACTGTTCAGAGCTGAAACTGAGTCAAAAGGTCCTGTTGACAACAGGCATCTGTGTGTCTTAATCCCACAGCTGAATCCACGCTGCTGTGTGTGCTTGGGAAGGGCTGTGGACTGGACTGTGGTACAGTTACCCCAGGGTTGGACCCCATGGCATTAGAAGCTGTAAACACCCACAGGGCACTTCTGTGCTCCTGCTGTGGCCATTTAGTCTAGCTACAGCTGGAAATGCAAACAGAAAAGATGCAGTGGAAGAAGTTTTAAATCAAGCTGTCAGTCTGGCTGCATATTTTTGTGGACCTGCACTGTTTCCTGACCCAGCCTGTAATGTTGCTGCCGAAAGGGAAGAAAAACCAGCACCATCAGTCTGCAATGGCATCAGTGTGTGCAGCTGGGACCAGACCCACCTCGAAAGAGACACACAAATTTAGAAATGCTGCAGAGAAGAGGGGCAGTTTGGAGTGACTTGCCTGTGACATGCCCATGGCTAGAGAGGGATCTTGGGCTTGAGAGACAGAGACCATAATTTGTCCTCCAAAGATGGGACAGAGTGCATTCAACATCAGGAGCAGATGAACAAGGAATCATTCATCATTCAGCCACTTTTTTCTCTCTAATTCTGTACAAAACACTAGGAGACTTCACCATATGGGTGTAAGCTCAAAGTAAATCACAGGGGGTGGTTTGTCACCTGGCTCATAGCTTCACTGGAACTCATCGCCAGGTGTTCCCAAAAGGGATGGAGAAACAGTTACAAGGGAGTCTATTGGAGTTTGCTAACATCAGACATGCTGGTTTGGGCTCAGGAAGTTTTCAATTTGAAAATTTTGGGAGCTAGCAGAAGAGCTTTCTGAGTTTTTCTCCTATTCTTCCCCAGATGTCTGCTATTGGCTGATAGATTTTGGAAACAGGACATCAGGTGAGATGGACTCATGGTATAACCCAATAAGGCTATTCTTAAAATGTTACGTTTTCATCTAGGTTAAAGCTTCCCATGTCCCCACTTCTCCTCTGACCCCAAGGCCTTAACAGCATCCACAAGTCACAAAGGCAAAGGCTAGAAGGAACAGCAGGAGATCATCTCTCTACTCTCTTGGGCAGGATCACCTTGGCCTGACTTGTTCCTGGCAGATGTGCCTGTCTATCCAAAGAAATCAGAACCATCTCTCCAAGGTTTCTGGTTAGTGCTTTGTTGTCCTGAGCATTAGTAAGTGTTTTACACTCAGACCTAAACACGTCGTCTTCATCTTTATTCTGTCCACAGGAGTCATGAAGACCAGGGCCTGACACCTCAAACTAACCTTCACCTGCAACCAGAAACCTTTTACATATTGGATGATGGTCCGAGACAAGAATAGGAAAGTCAAGCAGAGGAGGAAGCCATAAGACCATAGTGAATGCGTAATTTTTGGCTGAAAAACAGAGATGGGCATCTTGTCCCATGGCTTAGCTGTTATCTTGCATGTTGTAGGACTTGATGTAATGCAGTATTTGTGGGAAGGGATTGTGCAGCGTTTGTGGCAGCACGGTGTTATCCTTATCCTTGCTGTCTGTTTTGGAGGAAATAAGGAGCTTTCAAAAAAAGCCTCAGAAAACCTGGAGTATTTTCAGTCTCTTGATCCACATCACTGTGATTGCTGTCCTGTTCAGTGTGGGCTGTTACACGCTGTTTCCACAGAAATCCCACTGATGCTCCTGGAGCATTGCTCAGGTCTCAGCGTTAGGGAAGGCCAAGCTCAGGGTTGCTCATGCAACCCTAATTCACCATGATATCATCCTCACTTACTCTGTCACAATCTATTTCTTCCACTAAGGCTTGTCTCTGCTAATGCAGTGGAGGGATGGTGCTCACTTACTGAGCAGCTACTGCAGACACTTTGCTCCTTATTGCTCCATGCACAGCCCTGGGCAGGAGCTACTGTGCTGGCCTTAAGCTCTCTTGGGTTTTGATTATGCCCACTGCTGCCAGGTGAGTAAGGGAGGGCTGAAGAGACATTAAGAGCAGAGGTTTGCAAGTACCTGCCCGCAGTGCACCTGATTTGTCAGAGTACCTCACGTCTTACAGCACCCACACATCCTGTGGTACCCAGGTGGGTTCAGTCCTCATCACCAGTGCACCTCTGGGGACTGAGCCACGCTGAGCACATCACCAGTGGTGGGGGAGGGAAGCGGGGTGGGGGGCACACACACTGTAATTCCAGCTAAAACAGGTATATTTCTCTTCTCTTCCCAGCCTTTATGCACCTTTCTAACCTTGCAGACAGAGGAGGCAGTAAATGCTCTCCTTTGCTGCCCGGCACTGACTCCCACCTCAAGCATGTTTGTTATGGTGTGCAGTGCTGCTGTGGAGGAAATGTCAAGTGGCTACGTAATGAAACATGCCAACAAAATATATATGTACCAAACGGCTTCCCAGGGTCTCATGCTTCACAAACCGAACAGTAGGGCACTTTGCGAAGGCATCTCATTGATTTCAGCAGAGGATGGGTTTCCCTCATCATCTGAGTCAGCCTTGATGTTGCTGACTATCAAACAGCATCCTTGGCATCTGTCTCGGGCTCCCAGCAGGGATATGTGCGGTTTGAAGTGATGGTCTCAGACATTTAAATCACAGATCCTTCTCCCACACTGTAGATAAAAGCAGGTGAAGACAGGCAAAACTAAGCTGTGACACACGCTACCTGTCAGGGTGGGCTGAGGGAGACAATCCAGGTTCTGCCCACAGTTATCCACACAGCTTCTCTGCCTGGTGTGGCCTCTCCTGAAGCAGAGCTGGCTGAGCAGGTTGTTCAATACTTAAAACATTAACAAAGAGAAACAGCATTTTTCAAGTACATAATGGGCTGTAAACTCGCAGATGAGCCCTACACCCCATACAGGAGTCCTGCTAACTGTGGCTGGGTGGGCAGCACAACCACCACTGCAATAACATTGGTCTGTGAACTTCAGCTGGTGTCTGTTTCACAAAAAGTTCTTCAAATGTCATCAGGCAAGCTCTGCATTCTCTGACCCAGCACCCTCTCTCCTTTCAATCATCTCTCTGCTTCAGCACTGCCTCTTTATCACAGCAAACTGAACGACCAAACCAATTTTAGTGTGCAGTGTTTTATTTGTATAAATTATATAGGAAAGATCAAAGGTGGGCTAATAGGGCTGCTCTTTTCTTTAACATCTTTGGCATTGTTTTGCCCAGTCGAGATATTAAAGGCGGATGACGGCACAGACCATGGCTCTTGTGGTTATCTTTTGGGCACACACTGGACGAACTGAGGCAAACAGAAACCAGATCTACTTGCCTCTTTCTTTTCTCTTTTTGAAGGAAAACCCTGCTCCCAGGGAACAGGGATCTAACACACCAGAGCTTGAACAATCTTTTTTTTTTTTTGTTTTCTATAGCAATTAGTTGAGTTTCCTTTGGTTTGTCTTTTATCTGTTATCGCATGTCTATTACATTTTCCAGAAAGTTTCTTTGATTTACAGTACATTACAGATTCTAAAGGAAATAACTTCCCTTCCTTTTGCCTATTTAAATTGGTTAATGTGTTTAAAAATTTTCTCTTCCTGCCAAAGGCAGTATGAAAGAAGGGCTTTTGCAGTGGTGTCCTTGGGGCGACTCACTGCTTTCATGTACGTACCCAAGTGTGCACAGTTTTCCTCCATCACTTATTCCATCATCAGAAATGGGTGGTTTAGTTACACTTCTTTGTTGAAAAAAAAAAACAAAGATATTGAAAGCTGCTGCTTAAGGGTTCTTTTTGTCATTTTAACCCATGGCTACTGCTCTTAAAGCAAACCAAAACTTACTATTACTGAATTCTAAAACACAACTCTTAT